>CAUYON010077088.1:0-26821 GCA_963573935.1 Arctocebus calabarensis
ACATTTTCAATGTCAATAGAAAATGGGTTATGGAAAAGCTGTATGTCCTGTTCATGGAGATGAAGCTCTTTAAATCTAAATTGGAACTCCTTTTGCAACTTTTCCAGTGAATCCACACGTTTTGTTTGGGAATGCAACCAACGGTTTTTCCGGAACAGATTTTGCAGGCCCGGGATGAGTCTGCTGCTAAATAGGACAGGCAGTGGAGGCAAAAACACCCGGCGGGCCGAATAAATGTCCTCTGTGGAGTGCATGTGGCCCATGGGCCACAGTCTGAGGACCCCTGGCATAGATTGTGGACATGGTTTCATAGGGGTATACAGTAAGTATCACTTAGTGATGGGGATATCTTCTGAGAAATGGATTGCTAGGCAGTATTTTTGTGTGAATATCCTAGAGTGTAATTACACAAACCTATAGCCTACTGCACACCTAGGTTATATGGTATAGCCCATTGTTCCTACAATATATACCTGTATACTATGTTAGTGTACTGAATACTGTAAGCAGTTGTAACAGGATGGAAAGTAGTAATCTATCTGCACATATCTAGAAAAGGTACAGTAAAAATACAGCATTATAATTTTTTAATTTCAGACCACTATTGTTGTGTATGTAGTTGAATGTTGACTGAGACATAATTATGAAATATATGACCCTACTGATCTCAAAACTTATAAAATTGTGTATGTTAAATATGTACAGCTTTTGTTTGTCAGTTATACCTCAATAAAGTAGCTTTTACAAAAGAGATTTCAACTAGGAGATACACCACATACATATTGTTCCTAAGCGATAGATGATCTTCATATCTCAAGCTCTTCTACGGAACACTAGATTCATCAGGTGTTCCTGGATAGTCATTATGAAAAGGCCAAATAAGCTGAAAAACATACATAGACTTTGCCTATCCTAACGATGTACAGTATACATCTCCATAGTAAGGCCACTAAAAAGTCCTATAGGAAATTAGCATTATTTAGCTCAGTATTTCTCAGTATCATGGAAACATTTTGTGTAGAACATCTTGACAGTTGAGTGAATGTTATCTTAGTCAAATGAGCATGTCTCTGTAAGTAACTTGTTATCTTGGTATATGTTTTTACCAAATTAATCTTTTAGAAATCTTTCCTCTTACTCCTATGTCTATAATCTGTGGAGTTGTTATCAATATAACATTTATGCCTCTCACCATGATGTGCCTCGCAGGGACCAAGTAGCTAGGCTTCCTCTAGAATAAGTGTCTGAGGGAAAGAATTTAACATGGCAGTCTACAAAATCATTTTCACTAGCAAAATAGATTACTATATCATGTGTAGCAATCATTATTTAGAATATTGATTTTTAAAATCTACATGAGAGCTCTAAAGATACAATATAGGGCAGTATTCAAGACATTGAAATACCTGGATGCGTCTTATTTTTTTTATTTTAAAAAGTATATTTAATTTTCTGTGTCTTTATGTCTTACATGTATCTCCTGTAGGCAAATTATAAACCAGCAATTTCTTTTAACTATGTGTGTGGGAGTAGAGGGATTAATTTGTTAACTTTTACTGGGAATACAGATATATTTAACCTAATTTCTTTTTATTTTATTTTATTTTTATTAAATGATAAACACATAGATCATATGTACATTAATGCAAGTATGGGGTACAATGTGTTGATTTCATATAGAATTAGGAACATTTACATCACACTGGTTAATATAAACGCATTTTAGAGCTTGGCTATATAAAGTCTAAAAGTTAGAAGTCACTCGGCTTTCCACATTCTGCTTGAAATAGAAAGCTTTGTCTCTTCCTTTCTTTCAATGTTCTGTTGCAGAGATCTTTGATGGGGTTATACAAAAGGAACCATAAATTCTAATTCTATTTATATTTATTTTGTTATATTAAAGTTTCAATTTTTGTTTTCTATATTATACAATATATTCATGAACTAGTAGTACATGTTTAAAATTTAGAATAAATATGGATGTGCAGGCCAAATATTTTAAATAGCAAGTATGTCAAAGAATAGAGGCGACTACAATATGTCAGATGTCCCCTGGGCCTATAATTAGGCACCATTCAGACTTCTGATTATAGTACTGATTGTTCTGTGAAAAGAACTTACCATACGATATGAAAGATCTTACATAGACTTAGCTGATACAGACATTCTCTTTCATTTATTTTACCTCCCTTTACTAAATAGCAAGTTAATTTTCTGGTATAAAGCAGAGAGATAACAATCCTTGATGTTACCCCAGCCTTAGTCTCAGTAAAGTTTTTTTTATAACCAAGGGTCATGCTCTACCTTATTTCTCTTCTTTCTCTGACCCTTGAAGCTTAGGTTTCAAGGGAAAAATTAATGTGTTTAGAATTGATTAGAAGTATCCTTTTCTCTACCCATTTCCAAATTGCATCATATCTGCTTTTAAACATAAGTATCAAACTTCTCTGATATTTAAGACACATAAACCTATCTTTGTATATAAATACATATCTCCATATAAATTTTATCATTTTTAATGAAGAAATATGTGATACTTTCCTAACATATGGAATATTCTTCAGATAATTTAATGGGTATGATATTACAAATTTTTAGAGGCCAATGCGGAAAATATTTTGGATCGTTTTGTCTTTGATCTCCTAGTATATAATCTTTAATTATGTGGCAACTTGACAATGGGACCTGTTGTTATTTTCCAACCACATGTTATCCGTTGTTTTGTTTATAAGGCATAATTATGATGCCAAAACCCTATTTTCCTTTCTCCTTTTTTTTAAACCTGAGTTTTATTTATGATTTCAAATCAGGTGGCTTACAATTGTTTTGAGAAATAGAAAATATAACTGATATGTCAATTCTGCAAAGTGAAGATGTGATTCTTTTTTTACTATCACTCAAAGCTCTGCAGATATCAATTACAGTTTTCCTATTGGAAAGAAATTCTTTGTCCCAAAATGAAATTATGATATCACATTCTAAAACTGTACCTCTGAGAATTAATTTATTTGGATTTGATCATTGAAATTGATAATTCTCAGTTGATATGAAAATATTTTAGAAATATTCTCTTTTAAAACCTTACAGATAAAACCCCAATGAATTATTTCTTGACTTCAAAAGCATAAGAAATGTCATTTATCTTCAATTATCTTTTTCTTTTTTGGGAAATCACATAAAATTTTCCTCAGAGCCTTTCTTCCAGGGTAGTTGGGGAACCCAACTTGGTTACTTTTCAGGATTCCCCATGCTCCTCAGTGTCCTTCACAAGCCTTTGAGAACCTTCTCGGTGTACAGGAAAGGCATTCTCCAGTTCACATTACAATTTTGTTTTCTTATGTAGGAGTCTCAATTATTCCACTAATTTTCTAAAATCTAAGGTTTTCCAAAGCACAGAGCTCAAAACAATTTTATGGAGAAAGGAGACCTAAACTTCAGGGACACAGCCATGCCTATCATCTAAATAAAGTAAAGGAAATATGCCTGTTTTTTCATTTTTAAAGAGAAAACACAGTTACTTTCACAAACAGGTTACTGTGCAACTCCATTCATCAGTTCTTAGCAGGTTGCTTGATATGAGACTCTGGAAAAATACAATGAAGGGAACGGAAGGAGTTTTGAGGGGGTGAGGATGGGATCTAAAATACTGGCTCCTACTGCCTGTGATCTTGTTATGGTTAGGGGGCCACTTAAAGGCCCTTGCCTGCTACACTGAATTTACAAAGGGGAAGAATGAGGCTGATTTTAAAAGTTAGCTCAGGGTCTATTATATAATTTCTTGCCATGATTCACTTTCATATATGAAAATGGGATGCCATTATTAAGAATGCCAAACAATGTATACTCAAAAGGTTCTCAAAGCCTCATGAAGAACCCTGAGGAGCATGAGGAAGCCTGAAAACCAAGACCGTCCAGGATAAACTGTATGTATTGCCACCTTATTTGTAAAGAGAAAATTAAGCAAGTGTCAACTCTTCTCAAACTGAATTATTTGGCTCATGGAAAAACTTATATTAACATTGTTTATGATCTATTTGAGAAAACAGAAAACTAAACAGGCAATTGAGATATGATAGGTAATAGAGCTATAGTTGGGTACAAACAGGGATTCCTTTAAATTATGAGAATATCTTTGATTACAACTGCAAGAAAATTCAATTCAAACTGACATAAACAAGAAAGGCAACTTTTGACCTATGTAACAAAAATATTGTGTAGACTTCAGACATGGTATGTTCAAGAATTCACCTTTATTGCATAGTTTTTTTCTTTGATGTTGTCATAGTAGTTACAGGACACATATTTACATGCCACATTATATTAAAAGGGAACAAGGATTTTCCTTTCTCGATCTTCAAATGAAAGTTTTGAGCTTCTTTCTTATTAGACCAGTTTAAGTCTTGAACCCACACCTGAACCAATTACTGTAGAAAGGAGGATAGAATTCCTACCTTGATACCATGATTGCTATAGGGGAGGATACTAAGAAGCTTACCAATACACCTACAATAATCTCTACTCCAAGTTGGAGGGAGCTAATGATGGGTCAAGAAAGGTTTCTAAGAAGAGTCAGTATTTCAACCAAATGCTGTTCCTTTATAATTAAAATAACAGTCTTATAAAATGACTCTTTTTGTTTTTCTACTATTTTTCTATTTCTTGGTAGTATTACGTAAGTAACAATGGCATTTTTTTTTTTTTTTGAGACAGAGTCTCCCTATGTCACCCTTGGTAGAGTGCTGTGGCATCACAACCTACAGCAACCTCAAACTCTTGGGCTTAAGCGATTCTCTTGCCTCAGCCTCCCAAGTAGTTGGGACTACAGGCGCCTGCCACAACGTTCAGCTATTTTTTGTTGCAGTTGTCATTGTTGTTTAGCTGGCCTAGGCCAGGTTCGAACCTGCCAACCTTGGTATATGTGGCCAGCAACCTACCCAATGAGCTGTGGGCGGGGCCCTAACTATGGCATTTAAAAGTGGGAAAGAGGCAGAGGACGCAAAATATCATCTCTTTTGTCATTTCAAAAGGAATAGAAATGAACATATGTACTCATTATTATACAAGAGAAATGTCATATAGTTTATAAACATTCAAAAATAAGGATTTTAACACAAACAGGGAATATTACGGGAATTACCTTATTTTATTGCATTTTTAGTTATAGTTATTTTTCTTTGTCAAGTCTTTGACATCTCCATACATCAGCTTTTATTCATAATAAGAACTGTGTATCATAGTAAAGAACACTGTTATTATAATATTGTCACTGCACTACCTCCTCAAATATAAAGGAACATTAATATGACATGACCTTTTTTTCTGCTTTTCCTTATATTTGTAGAAATAGCATGAGCTTTATCTAAAGTTGGGTATCTAAAAACTTTGGTATATTATTGACAAACTGCACAATTTCTATGATTCTCAGTTTTATTGATTGTAAAACTAGAACAGGAAACTATGTTGTATTCTAGTTACTGGATTTTAAAATCACATTTTAAAATTTTAGTAAATAATAGATCTCAACTTTAGTTGAATTTGTTCTACATTCTTTAATAACTCCCTGTGATGATTTTGCTGTATGACTTTTCTTCACATTTTCATTTTGCTAATATGAGTAGTATTTTATATTATCTATCAAAGTAACAATTAAATAAAGTCATTCTTTAAAACAAATATTAATTTTCTATGATCGAATAGGTTTATATGGAGGTTCCTCTTGCTAATCATAGCAATTATCCTTGGCGCAAAATGATAGACACTTGTAAAACCAATTAATTATGATGGCTATTTTTGCAGCATAAATAAATCAAATGTTCGAATCTGAAATGGAATCAAACGGGCAATGGTAGTGTAGTGTTTCAAAGCTCCTTGTCATTAGTTCCTACAAATTTAAAAAGAGAGAGAAACGTGTTTCACTCTAATTATTTTCTAAGTATTTCCGAAAATGTTCATTTTTTTAAGGTTACACTGATTGCATTTGCTAGATAAAGTCCCTCTTATAATTGTGTTCTGCCCCCAAGAGGTGTGCCATACACCGTGACCCCCCCCCATCTCTCCACTTGCTCATTCCCCTACTGTCTTTGTATTAGCTCATCTACTGCCTTCATATTAGAATTGAGTACATTGGATTCTTGCTTCTCCATTCTTGTAATGCTTTACTAAGAAGAATGTGTTCCACCTCCTTCCAGGTTAATACAAAAGATGTAAAATCTCCATCTTTTTTAGTGGCTGAATGGTATTCTATGGTATACATATACCACAGCTTATTAATACATCCTGGGTTGGTGGGCATTTAGGTTGTTTCCACATTTTGGTGGATTATTTTTCTTCTGGGTAATGGGATTACAGGATCAAATGGGAAGTCTAATTTGAGTTCTTTGAGGATTCTCCGTCCTCAAAGTTGGGCCTGTATTAATTTGTAGTCTCAGTAGCAGTGTAAAATTGTTCCCTTCTCTCCACATCCATGCCAGGGTCTGCAGCTTTGAGACTTTGTGATGTGGGCCATTCTCACTAGAGTTATGCGATATCTCAGGGCAGTTTTGATTTGCATTTTTCTGATGATTAGAGACAATAAGCATTTTTTCACATGTTTGTTGGCCATTAATCTATCTTCCTTAGTGAAGGTTGTCTTTATGTCTTTTACCCAGTGATATATGGGATTATTGGGTCTTTCTTTGTTGATTAATTTGAGTTCTCTATAGATCCTAGATACCAAGCTTTTGTCTGATTCATAATATGCAAATATCTTTTCCCATTCTAAAACTTGTCTTTTTACTTCGGTTATTGTTTCCTTAGCTGCACAGAAACATTTCAGCTTGATTAAGTCCTATTTGTTTATTTTTGTTGTTGTTGGAATTGCCACAGAAGTCTTCTTCAAAAATCTTCCCCTGGCATATATCTTCAAGTGTTTTCCCCCACACTTCCTTAGAGGATTTCTATTGTTTAATGCTTTAGATTTAAATCTTTTATCCATCTTGAATCAATTTTTGTAAGTGGTGAGAGGTGGGGGTCCAGTTGCAGTCTTTTACATGTGGTTATCCAGTTCTCCCAACACCGTTTATTGAATTGGGATTCTTTTCCCCAGTGTATGTTCTTGTTTGGTTTATCAAAGATCAGGTGGCTGTAAGATGTTAGTTTCATCTCACAGTTTTCTATTCATTTGCAAATGTCAGTGTCTCTATTTTTGTGCCAATGCTGTTCTGGCCGCTATGGCCTTGTAGTATAGCCAAAAGTCTGGTAGGGTGATATTCTTGGCTTTTTTTTATTACTAAGAATTGTCTTGGGTATACGTGGTTTCTTCTGGTTTCATACAAAAAGAATAATTATTTTTTCCAAATCTTGAAAGTATGGTGATAGTATTTTAATGGGGATTGCATTGAACCTGTAGATTGTTTTGGGTATTATAGACATTTTCACAATGTTAATTCTTCCCAGCCAAGAGCTTGGTATGTTCTTGCATTTGTTAATATCTTCTGCTATTTCTTTTCTTAGAGTTTCACAATTTTCTTTGTAGAAGTCCTTCACTTCTTTTGTTTTGTATATTCCTAGGTAGTTCATTTCCTTTAAGCTACTGTGAAGGGACTTGTGTCCTTGATGAGCTTCTCATCTTGTCTGTTATTGGCATATACAAAAGCTACTGACTTGTGGACATTGATTTTATAACCTGAGACTTGTATTTTTTGATGACTTCCAGGAGTCTTGTGATTGAGTCTTTGGGGTTCTCTAAGTATAAGATCATATCAGCAGCAAAGAATGAGAGTTTGATCTCCTCTACCTCCTTTCCTTTATTTTCTTATCTTGCCTGATTGTATTGGCTAGTGCTGGGGTCCCACCCTGGCAGCAGGGTCCTTTAAGAGCTGTGGAGCTGGAAGCAATCGACTAAGTAAAAGTGAAGTTAGAAGCTGTGAGAGATAAAGAGACAGGACATGCAGAATAGAGTTTTTAAAGGCGGGAAACATAGGGGACTATCACTAGCTTGTGGGGTTCACTGAGAATGGCCATGAGTATTTGTTCTACTCAGCTTTTAATGAAAGCTATTTTCTCATTTAGCCAGAGGGTAAGCTGAGGACGGGAACAAAAACATCAGTAGTTTCTCTGAGTATATATGTTAGTTCTATCTATAATCATTAACTTTAAGGGTCTGAGCAACCTTGAGAAATCCAAAACCTGAGCCTTTTGTAGGGGCAGCCTCCTGTCTGTGATCACGCACACAGATTCTTTAGGGGAAGTTAATCCTTACTAGTTCACTGTGGACACCACTGGCATCAGTCTCCTCTGTAGAATCAGCAGAACAGAGGAATTTTCCTCTGATCTCTGCCACAGTGGCATCTTCCTCTGTCGATAAGGAGGTACATAAGTCGTCCTGCACATACCTCAGATGTTGACCTGTTTCCTTGATGTCTGCCCTGGCCAAATACAAACCCTCACAATGGGTATTTGCTTTGACTGTTAACTGGGCAGAGGGTGTCCTAGTTAATGTTTCTTGCCAGGATTTGCATGCAACTTCCTTTGAGGCCATTATTTCTTCAAAATGTTTATAGACCCAGCAGGGGTGTTTGCAAGCTATATCCTCTACAGTCCAGGCTTTTAGGAAAATCAGGAGCTGCTCAGATAAGGAATTAAGCTTATTTTGCTGTTTTCCCCTTTTTGTGGGGATGTTTTCCATCCCTTAACCCTGAGAATTGATTTGTCCTTCAAGGCTGAGAAGATACATGGTATAATTTCTATTCTTTTAATTTTGCTGAGGTTTGATTTGTATCCTAGGATGTGGTTAATTTTGGAGTACGTACCATGGGCTGACAAGAAAAATGTATATTTGAGAAGCTCTGTTAGAGTTAAGATGACCCAGGGTTCAATATCCATCTGAAAGGAGTGTGTTGGGGTCTTTAGTAAAACGTGGGAAGTTTTCCTTTATAATGGTCTCCAGTAGGGCTTCCATTCTTTTGGGACAATCTTCTTCCCCTTCAAGAATCCCTATTGTTCATATATTTGAGTGCTTCCTGGAGACTTGTAGTTCTCTAAATGCCTGTTCTGCTTTCTACCTCTGCTTTTCTGCCTCTTTAACTACCTGGGTTAATTTAAAACCTTTATCCTCTAGCTCTGAGGTTCTTTCTTCTCCATGGTCTAAACTATTTTTGGTACTTTCTCCTGCATCTTTATATTCCCTGATTGTCTCCTTCATATCTTTAAACTTTGCCATATCCTTTCTATATTCTATATATCTCTCGTCTGACTTTTGGTTCTGTCCTTCCATGTTCTCATCCATTCCTTTTATTTTCTTTATCATCCATATTTTAAATTCTCTTTATATGAAGTCCATTGATTCTTTATAGGTGGAAGCTTCTGCAGTAGCTGCCTCATGGCTACCTTGGGGGAGTTCCTCTGTTTTGTTTTTAACATTGCCAGAATTTTTCTGTTGGTTCCTCCTCATGTGTTCTTTCTTCTTATTCACCCCTTGTCCTCCTTTTTCCTTCTCACTGCTTCCTTTCCTTCAAATTACCTTGTCTCAGAGCTTAGGTATTGAAGTGGCCTCAGCCTGAGCAAAGCCATACACTTCCTCATGGTCAAATAAGCAGAACTCCTTGCTCATGATGAGAATGTAGAGTACCAGGTGGCTTTGTTGGTTTTTTAGGGAACAGAGAGCACAGCCAGCAACCTCTGTGGTCCTTATTCTAAACTTAGTTGCCTTTGGTGATCACCTGATTATTTCCTTAGCATTCAGACCCTGCTGGATTGGGATCTTAAAGCTCTCCAGAATCCTTTAGGGGCCGGTCTCACAGTGCCCTCTGACTCCATGGGGTGTGGGAGTCTCTCAGCCTGTCCCAATAGTGGAGTTCTGTTCCCCACAAACAGAATTAAAATGGCTTTGCTTTAGGCCCCTGCTAAGACCTTCTCAGTATGGCTGCCTCACTGGCCACCAAACCTATGGCAAGTCCACTCCAACCAGCATTCAAATCTGGTTGCTGTATACAATTCAAGTCTACCCACTCTTTCAAGCTTTCCACTCAACATTCAGCCTCTCCCAACAACTGAAAACTCCAGAAAGGCTACGCTACCTCCAATCCCAGTCCTCCTTAGAGGGCCAGCTGATCCCAGCTGGTTGCAATCACTTGCCTAATTCATCAGATTTCTGCCTCTCTGAATCATACACTGTATCCAGCTCACTACCTCCTCACTTCTTCCTGAGCAATGACTCTTGGTAAGGTCCCCATGTCCGATGTGTCTGGATTCTCTCTTTTTCCTCAGTCATTATAGGAGAGCTCAGCTGAACTATCCTTCTGGTCTACCATCTTACTCTGCCCATGTTCATTTCTTAATAGATTAAAACTTTTTAATTGGATTGAAATGAAACTCTTAGAGTGTAGTAAGGAGAGGTACTTCCTTTGGAAGAAGTTTTCAGACAGGAGAGTTTGATGAGTATGCCTGAGGCCCAAAACTGAGACGGTTTTCAGAAACTCAGTGGTCATAGACAGGTGTATTTAAGCCCTGGAAGACATTTAGAGTGTTTGCCTCATTTTTATTCTTCCAAATGATTTTTACCGTAAGTCGTAAGTACTTGATAAAGGAGAAGTCTGAAAAGGTATTCATGCTGTTATAGGAAAGTTTTGTCTCTGTACTATGGAGACTTTTAAAATAATAACATTATAGCAATCACTACCAAATGCTTAGGATTTACTTATGTAAAGAAAACATCATATGGTAGGTTCCTAGGAAGCAGTGCCCAAGATTGAGATGAGCATGCTGGATATTTGTTTGGAGTTTCTTGAGATCAACAGGATAGGGTAGAGGGAGAAGTGAACTATGATGTAGTCTCAGTAGGGGCCTCAACTGACCGTTCAGAATGTTCAGAAGCTGAAGTGACTTTTCAAAAGTGTTGTAAAATGAGGAGAGGGGACTGGACCTTTGTAATACATTTCAAGTCATACACTGGATGTGAACTACTCTAGGAAGGAAACAAACTTGAGAAAGATTATTCTCTTCAGCCATGACCATTTCCATAAAGGGACTGCTACAGTTTGAATGTTTATATATATCCAAAATTCATATGTTGAAAGCTAACCCCCAAATTTATGTATTAGAAAGTGGAAGCTTAAAGACGATTAAAGGGCTCTACCCTTGTGAATGGGCTTAGTGCTCTTGTAAAAGAGGCCCAGAGATCTCCCTTCCCTGTCTACCATGTGAAAACACATAGAAAGTAACATCTAAGAGGAATGGCCCCTCACCAGATACCAAATCTGCTGGTGCCTTGATCTTCGACTTCACAGCCTCCAGAACTGTGAGCAATAAATTCTGTTGTTTATAAATTAGCCAGTTTTGAGTATTTTGTTATAACAGCCTAACAGACTAAGACAGAGGACTGATTGCTGAAGAGTGCCTGCCAGCAGCACTGCTAGAAGCTAGGAAATGAGTCCTTCATTTCTGAAGGGGAATCTAGGTAGCATATTCATAACTCCTCACTACAGATAATTTCATTATTTAAAATAGGCACTAGATAGAAAAAAATAAAGGGATCAAAAGTTAGTAGTTGCTAAAATAAATTGTTGTGCATTATAAACTAATATATGCTCTATGATATTGTTTTTTGCAATTTATTTTATGTACCCGGACATGAATGTAATTTTGTACAAACACACACCACATATATATCTGTGAATATTATACATATCCATGGTGTAAGATTTTGGATGTTATTTATACTATTTTAAAAATTGGTATTTTCATAAAATTATATAATGCCATATATTATTTCTTGATATAAGGTAAAAACAGCAAAATAAACTTTAAATGATCACTATAAAAAGAATCTCAGTGTTGGACATTTAGGTTAATTCAACTTTTTCCTTTAAAAATATTAAATTTTCAGCTCAGTCCCCATAGTACAGTGGTTATGGTGCGAGCCACATACACCGAGGGTGGCAGGTTCGAACTCAGCCTGGGCCAGCTAAGAAGCAACAACGACAACTGCAACAGAAAAGTAGCCAGGCATTGTGATGGGTGCCTGTAGTCCCAGCTACTTGGGAGGCTGAGGCAAGAGAATCGCTTAATCGTTTGAGGTTGCTGTGAGCTTGATGCCAGGGCATTCTACTGAGGGCAACTTAGTAAGACTCTGTCTCAAAAAATAAAAAATAAAAATAAAAATATTAAGTTTTTTATTTCAGTAGATTTAGGATGTACAAGTGGTTTATTGTTTTGTAAATGAATTGTACAATGCAGATGTCAGGGCTTTAAGTGTACTCATCACCAGAATAGTAGTGTCTGTGGTACCCAACAGGTAGATTTTTATCTGCATCCCCCTCCCATGCTCTTCTTTCTTAGTTTTCAATGTCTATTATACCACTTTATGATCATACATACCCCTTCTTAAAAGAATTGAATAGTAGAAATAATTAAGAATAAAAAAAGAATATTTTGAAAAATGGAAAGAAATTCTTAAAGACAAAAAGTGTTGCCCAACTATTTAAACAAGCAAGTAGTGTTTAGCTTTGACCAAATTGTTATCAAAAATGTTCTTTTAGCCAAAAATGTTAGGTGAGATAATACGCTACCATAAAATTCTTGATGCTTATAGTTACCATTTAAGTTCTAGTATATACCAGGCGCTGTATTATGCACATTATATTTAATATTTCTATTTCTCTCAAAAGCAGTGCAAGCCTAACTGGCATTATCTTTGCTTTATAAAGAATGAAACTCAGAGTAATTAAGTGACTTGCCCAAGTCAATGCCTTTAATAATTGCTGGATTTCAACTAAAGTTATTTGCAATAAACTTACATACATACATACATACATGCATACACATATACACATACACACATAAACATATACACACAGACATATATACAAATTAGGTACATGGTATGAATATATATTTTATGTAGAAACTTAATAAACTGCATTGTGCTGCATTTAAAATTCATCTTTAGGACATGTCTGGAGTACAAAAAGTGTAGCGAGTAGAGATAGAAATGTGTTTTCTGGAAATATGATGCATTAAATTAGGATTTACTATAGTATTCAACTATTCTATGAAAATAGCTAACCAAGGAAGCAATCTGAGAGAATATGAATCTTAATCAGAAGGGCAACTGAGAACTTGTTGAAGAGCCAAGATAAAAGTGTCAGAGAGGAGAATATTTTGGCAGCCCAGATAATCCCCTAGATGGTGGGGGTAAATGGTCTCAGACCTGTATCTGAACACCAGGTTTTTGCACCTTTATAAACCAATTTCTTGTACTTTGTAGTGATCAGGCTCATTTCTCTCTCTCTCTCTCTGTCTCTCTCTCTCTCTCTCATACACATACAAACATTCACACACACACAGACAGACACATTTACACATGCACACCTCTTAGGACAATTATATAAATCCTAGCCTTTTAATATCTTTACTAAGTCACTAGGTCTGATTATTGTTTGGACTGTGAAAAAAGTACTTATACATACAGGTACCTCAAGATGAAAGGCTAGGCAAGACTGTGAAATTATTCATATGATAGAAATAGTGTACAGAGATAGAATTTTTTAAAGATCTAACTATTAAACCATGTTGGACAAATATAGCCATGAGGATATCAAAAGAGAAATTTAATGTTATACTCCAAGAACAAAATCTATTATTGAATGGAAGGAGTTAAAATTACAGGGAATAATTATCTTTATACCATTATACTTCCTTATGGTAGAATTATTTTAATGTTTATGGCTTACACAATGTTATGAATTGTTCTAGAGCAACATTGTTATGAAATACCAATTATTAGATTATATTTGTTAGATAACCACAGGAGAATGTTAGTATGATAAGTAAGAGTTAATTATTTCCCTATTACCCTATCAAGTATTACCACTATAATCTATATAAAAAGTTCACTCAAGATAGACATGAAAATATTCTACAATCTAAAGACAGACTTTAGCTAACCTCACAATGGGTATCAGGCAACCAGAATCTTTGGATTCAAGATGGAGCCACAATAGTTTGTGTATTAAATCTTGGACACCATTCCAAAAGAGGATTTGTTCCACAGCTTGCTAGATTCTTATATCTGGTCCATATAAAGATGAAGAATGTCTATCCAATATTTTAACTAAAGCAGGCATCTTAAATAACACTAATGTCATAAGTAAAAACTCCTTTCTAATAGTCATTTTGCTCATGAGCAAGGCCTTTGGTGTTGACTGTGATAAAAATAGTTAAAATGGCTCAGTGCCTGTGGCTCAAGCGGCTAAGGCTCCAGCCACATACACTTGAGCTGGCAGTTCGAATCCAGACCGGGCCCACCAAACAACAGTGACAGCTGCAACCAAAAAATAGCTGAGTGTTGTGGTGGGTGCCTGTAGTCCCAGCTACTTGGGAGGCAGAGGCAGGAGAATCGCTTGAACCCAGGAGTTGGAGGAGGTTGTGAGCTGTGATGTCACGGCACTCTACCCAGGGCAACAGCTTGAGGTTTTTTTTTTTTTTTGAGTCTCAAAAAAAAAAGAAAAGAAAAAAATATATTTAAAATGCTGGTAAGACCCATGTCAGGAGATTGGTCTTTCTGATTATATTCTTACCCCCATCCTCTATATGAATTCCTGACTTAAGCAACAGATTGCTAATACATTGGAATATCACATATAAAATGTCTATGCTGAAGTGTGTTAAAGTACATTATACATATCATAAAGCATATAATTAATAAATACTTTAATTGAGACATGTATTTCATCTTTATGTCCTAACTATGTCATAAATTTGATTATTTTTAGTAGTCCAACAACAAAACATAAAACAAAGCTCCCATATCAAAATTTCTTTGCATATATTACAAAGAAGCAACCATTTGGTATCAATTCAGTCATGAATGAAATGCTATTATATGAGAACATCTCCCTAGTTTGTATGGGGGTAATGGGGCATGGGATTTACAGATTCGGCAATAAATGAGAGATTGAAAAGATATGTAGCTTTTCTGACAACTTTGCTTAATGAAACCCTCAGTTTGTGCTGTGAAAAGAGCTTATTCTTTTATTTTCATGCAAATCCTCTTAGTTTTTATCTGTTTATTTAATTGTAATTTGATGGGTAATACATTCTTTTTTTGGTACTTTGTGAAGTGGCAAGCAGAAAACAGTAGCAGGAATAGATAAGCAAGTATCCTATACATCAGTCTCTCTCTCTCTCTTCCTCTCTCTCTCTTTCTCCCCCTCCTCCTGCCCCCTGCCTGGCTGTCTATCTGTATTTTTCTATTTTGCTTTGCCAGGTAGAGAATGATATATTATAAACAAACCAACTGATCATTAATTTTAAACTATTTCTATTGACACTGCTCTTTCAAAAAATAAATATCTCTTCACTATAAAATTTTACTTAATTAAGTAAAGAATTAATTCAAGTAAATCAGCAAAGTAACTTTTACACTGTTGGCAAAGCCACACTATACATTTTAATTGTAATCTTTTATTCTCTATACCTTTTTGTATATCTGAAATGTTCTTTGTGTTTTAAGAAACAATCTCATCATGTTAAAAGCTAGAATAGGTTTGGGAATGGGAGCAGGATGATGGGAAAGTTGGTTGACATGCTACTTCCACTGCAAACCTTTTCTCTTGATGTCATCACCACCATTTTTAATTTATACTTCTACTATTTTTCAGTTCTCTTTTTTATTATTATAATGCAAGCCTTTATGTACAATATTTATGTACAGGGGTTTGTGTAGAATTTTTCTTCTGAAGGTATTTATTATGATTTTCATCATTTAAAAGTTTCAAAATTTCATTTTTCTCAGCATGATCAGAAGGAATTAAGCATATATATGTGATTCATCTCAAGAGAATTAGAACAGGAGAATTAATATTATTCCAGGTCTTTTGTAATATTGGCACATCTCTGAATCAGCAGTAAATATTTCCTAGTTTAAGATTAAAAATTCTAGACTTAATTAAAATCTCACCTATATATTCACCACCGTATGATTCTATATTTGAATTTTCTTCCTCTTTGTTTTTAACTTGTATAGAGAAGAATGGAAGAAAGAAAATGGGAGGACTACGAATCTTAGTCCTTACAGAGCTTCAGTTTTTTATCTTATTGAGAAATATTTTATTGGTTTCTTCCATCTATCTGTTTTATTTATCTACATTTTTATATTTCATTGTTTCAGAGAAAACCATCTATTGCCATTTTGAAGGTCATTTACCTAAAAATGAAAGAGCATAACATCTATTCAAATAACTGCATAGTAATTATCTATCAATTATCATTGTTCATTAATTCCCTGTTTCAGGATTGAGGTTCTCCCTCCCCAATTTCCTCATGCCCCCAACACATTGTCAGAGAGCCTACAGATTCATTCACATCTTTGGGCTAAATTTGCCACCCACTGTGTTCCTGTTGTTTTGTATATGGAAGTGAAAAGCTTTAATTGGATATTGTTGAGAAGACACAGAGGCTAACTCTCAATTTTCATATGTAGTTCTTCCTTTTCCCTCTGTACCACCTCCTTTCCTTGTTGAGAAAATCGCCTTCTCCATGGTAACAATAAAAAAAGCTTTCAGATTTGTGATAGTAGTTGTTTCAGAGAAAAGAAGTTAAAAAGTAGATGAAATTTAAAAATGAGACAAGGGGAGGAAGACAGCTGGGAAGAAGGCTTACTGTTTATGAGTGGGTGTAAAGGGAAAAGAACGAAGTTGAATGAGCAGAACCGAACCAAGAGGAAGATGGTTTTTCTGCAACCCAGAAGACAGTGCCCCATCCTTTCCTGCAGGCTTTACTCCATAAAAGATAAGTGCCTTATTCTGAAATTCTTCCAGGATTCACTCCTAAGGAACTGTTTATCTCAAAACAGTGACACCTGGATTTCCTCAGGGAATCACACTTTATTATTTTTTTAATGTAACACTTTTGTGAGCTCCAGTTTCTACGTCAATTCACATGAACTTTTGGTAACAGGGTAAAGAAGACACAATACACCCTTGGAGGTCTGTGGTTAAAACATGTCTGCCACAAAGAGCAGCATCTCACTGCTTTTTTGCTTCCTGTGTTTTCTAGATTGTGGGATTTTATAACCCTTGTTACTGACTCTCACCAAGGAATGAATCCACCCAGATGAATATGTTGCATTGTTATAAGTAGTTTAATGCTAAATAACTGCACGAACCATTGTGGCAGGTTTAATAATGCCCCCCCTTAAAAAATTTCTATACCCTAGTCCCTGGAACCTATGAATATATTATATTACATAGTATATAATGCCTTTATTAAAAGAATTTTTTCTGTAAAACTTGGATTCAGTCAAAAGGCTGTACTCAAGGATTCAGAAGGCCAAATATGGCCCCAAGGCCACAATTTCCCCATCCCTTAGATGATGCTACACTACTGGCTTTAAAGATGAAGGATGGGGCTAAGAGCCAAGACATGCAGTCAGGCTCTAGAAGCTGGAAAAGTCAAGGAAATGAAGCCTCCCATACAGCTTTCAGAGGGAACCCAGGCAGTCAGATGGGGATAGAAGACATTTTATTTTAGCCCATAAGACTCAAATTTTAGATTTCTGACCTCTAGAATAATGAGTTATCAAGTAAGCATGTGATAATTCGTTGCAACAGCAATAGACAACTAATACAACCATAAACATTTAATAATGGCCAACTTTGCTAATAATGACTAACTTTCCAGAATTTTGATACAGACTTTCTTATTAAGGTTTTTCTTTCTTAATTCTAAGGAATAAACTTGGGAATTAGAGAAAATGATATGATCCACTCCATTTTCACCATTGAAATATGCATTTCTAGTATTAAAAAGATGACAAAACATGAATGTATTTCTGTATAATAAAAATAAAACAAACCAAAAAGACAAAGTGTTTAATTGGAAATAAAGTTGGAAAAAGAGGAGGAAAAGCAAGACAATTATGTAATTTTTCTTCCTGCTTTTTCCCCTGGGTTTATTTAACCTATTGCATTCTATTTTGGAAACAGAAATTCAGGGAAGCATTGATGGATTTCACAGTAAAAACCGTGGTCACAGAGGCAGGAAAGTAAAGAGCAAGTTTGAGAATAGGAAGCACAGTAGCTGATGGAGAGCTTTTGTGGCATGTGGACAGGGCTAGACTTAGGAGTCAGAAAGAACTGAAACCAAATGCTATTCTACCCCTGGCTGGCTGTCTTTGGGCGAAATTTTTAATCTTCTCTGAGCCTATTTGTTAACACCCAGCTATGTAGAGTTGTTGTCAGGATTAAATGATGATCATAAAGCATTTAACCCAGGTTCTGCTACGTTATAGCTACTTAAGAAATTGTAGCTATGGGGCGGCTCCTGTGGCTCAGCGAGCAGGGCGCCGGCCCCATATACCGAAGGTGGCGGGTTCAAGCCCGGCTTCGGCCGAACTGCAAAACAAAAAAATAGCCGGGCGCTGTGGCGGGCGCCTGTAGTCCCAGCTACTCAGGAGGCTGAGGCAGGAGAATCGCTTGAGCCCAAGAGCTGGAGGTTGCTGTGAGCAGTGTGACGCCACGGCAATCTACCCAGGGCGATAAAGTGAGACTCTGTCTCTACAAAAAAAAAAAAAAGGAAATTGTAGCTATGGCTCGGTGCCTGTGGCTCAACGGGCTAAGACGCCAGCCACATACACCTGAGCTGGCATGTTTGAATCCAGCCCGACCCGCCAAACAACAAGGACGGCTGCAACCAAAAAATGGCCGGACATTGTGGCGGGTGCCTATAGTCCCAGCTGCTTGGGAGGCAGAGGCAAGAGACTCGCTTGAGCCCAGGAATTGGAGATTGCTATGAGCTGTGATGCCACAGCACTCTATCCAGGGTGATAGCTTGAGGCTCTGTCTCAAAAAAAAAAAAAAAAAAAAAAAAGAAAGAAAAATTGTAGCTATAACATAAGGGAAGAAAACACTGGAAAGAGTGGATCTGGGTCATTTCATTCTACCTTTACCCACCTTTTAGCTTTGTGACCTTAGGTGAATTACATAACCTCTCTGTGCTTTATTTTTCCTGTTTATAAAAGACCCATAAAAGTACCTACCTCAGAGGTTGTTTTATGTTAATAGATGTGGAGTGCTGAAAACAATCTCTGGTACACAGGAAAAACAGAAGAACTAGTCATTACTATTGTTATAATTGTTATGCTGTACAAGTGTGAATTGTACAATAGTGGAGAGTCACTGAACTTTTTGAGAAAGTGAAGTGAAAAGTTTTAGTAGATTTCTGGGCAATATTGTATAGGTGAATAAAGATTAGGGGAAGATTATAAGATGAAGGTTTATTAAACCAAAGCTACTTAATCAGCTGCATCTGTCAGGTTCCTAATCCCTCTTATTTTTTAACCTCTCATTTTGTGTTGCCCACTGTACAAATACTGAATTCTCTTGACACCTTGCCATTTGTACCAGTACTTTTAGTGACTTTTGTCATTGTTTGTGTATAGTTCACTTAGCATCCCTTTTGCTGAACCAATAGTATGGAATTAGCTTTTGCCCCTAGTCTACCAAGTTTTGTAGTTATAATTGAAGCATTAACCTCATTAACACCTGTTCTGGCCACTATTTTAGAGAAAACCTCCTAAAAGTAAGGCAGATGTTAGTAGAACAGAGAGACAGAGAGATAAGATTTGAGGTATTAGAAATTACAGCTGATCTAGTATTGATACACTTATTATTGTTGCTTTTTTTGTCTCTGCCTATTCTCATAACACTAAAATGTCAGAGGCAGCAAAGAGTAAGCAATTGTGCTCACCCCACACAAATAAAACAGAGAAAAGTAAATCGTTAGATATTTGTTACTGCAATCTTCCTGGAGGGGTTACAGCTTAATTTTTATTTTTAAATTACTTAAAATTTATTGAAATTAGTGTTAACAGTGAACAAACCTCCCAGTAAAACAGAGAATTAAACTTAATGTTTCCCTATAATGTAAACAGCTTGGTTAGGTATATACCGTTACAAAACCCATTTAAGAATGGATTATACTTTCTCTTGGAGCAGAACTTGAAGCTCACAGTTTAGAAGCTGTGCACATTTTCCTATCAAACAGTACATAAAGTTTCCATATTCCTCCGAATCAGCTTCATTTGAGCCATGTGTTTGATTGGATCTATGCCACATAAAGCAGTTCTTCCCCCTGAGCTGGGCTTCTTTCATTCGGTAGTTCAAGTGTGTGATTTATTGGTACTGTGTGCTAATGTACAGCCATTTTTATAGGATAAGAACAAGTATGTTCTAGGGAGCTGAAAAGTATATCTGAGGTCCTCCCCATAGAATATGTCCCTTCCTTTAAAAGCTGTTGTTCCAATTGAGTTAAAGGCTGCTATGCTCCTATAGGGATATATATTCAATGGTAATTTTTATATTCCCCAATAACAGTCTGTTCTTTGTTTATATTGAAGAGAACTTTTATATCATACGAAGGTATTTTTTTGCCAGAGAAGCAGAATCATTGTTTTATTATAGAAACTTTTCTCTTATAACAGCAAAAATAAATAGCTCATGTCTTAAGCTCCTGATCAATGTCTAACACCTCCTACCCCCAGCAACACTTCTCTGCAAATGTATTAACACTTTGTAATAGCAACTCCACTCACCTACCAAGAAATGATCTTTGCAAATGATTTACAGCTAAACCAGGGCTTAAACACATAGCACCCAATCAAAAGCAGATTTTTATGATTTCCTCAGTCATATAATTTCTGAAAAGAAATAGATTAATGTCAATCTCTGAGATAATGCTGAGAAAATGTACAAAGTATGTTGTTTGTTTTAAAGCATGAGACCCAATACTTAAGCATTTTTTCCTTATATGTATGTTTAAATGTAACCATTATGCCATTTTGATGCAAATTTAGATATAGATTTATTTTAAATTTACTTTTCCATGTGAATATTGCCTCTTTCATGTGAATACACATAGGCTTGTATGTACACACACACATGCATGCATTCTTGTTTTATACTTTCATTGTAAAACTCAAAAAGGTTTAGTAACCATTAAGATTACATGTTTTGGCATGAGTACATGATTGTTCACTCTCTATATGTTATTTTCTCTTTGTAGCTGTCAAAACTTGTTGAAATCAGAAGGTTGAGAACTCATGGATCAAATACACTATATATAACATATCCCTTAATTGCTATTACTATAAAGAAACCTGGACTAGCTATATTTGACTAATTTCTACCTAAGGTTCTTGAATTCTTATAGATTCATTGCTTTAATCACTCCAAAATTTGTTGATATATAAATGTAATGACTTGCTTTATAGATGAATCAGCTAAACCTGATTCTATTCCTATATATGCCACATGAATATTGAACAGCCATGCCAATTGCTTTGATAATTCAAAACTTCTTGTTTTCTCTTATTTTTTTTATGAGACATTCTCAACTTACTCTGTTGCCCAGGCTGAAGTGCCATGGCCCATAGTTTACAGCAACCTCAAGCTCCTGGGCTCAGGCAATCCTCTTGCCACAGCCTCCACACTTGCCATGATGCCTGCCTAGTTTTCCCATTTTTAGTCAAGATGGAGTCTCCCTCTTGCTCAGGCTGGTCTTGAGCTTCTGAGTTCAAGGGATCCACCTACCTTGGCTTCTTAAAGTGCTAGGATTACAGGTATGAGCCACCGCACCCAGCCAATAATTTACATCTTAAGGTGTACCATTTGAAAAGACCACAAAAGGGTGAATGGGCTTGAATTATAATGATTGTGTACATGAGTGTAATCACCTTTAGATAATTGCTCATTTCTTTACTTCACTTGCCATTGACAGCTAGTATCACAGAATCAGTGATACTGATCACAGTAAAGTCTCTTGCTCTGCCTCAGTTTATTGATGCTATAGTTGGCAATAAAAACCAACATTCTTGTGTCAGTACTTAAAGGAGCATCTTCAAATATTTTGAAAATATGCAAAGGCTAAATACATCCATAACCTTTTGTTTGCTTTGACTTTTGATTTTCACAGGGGTTAGTACAATATGCTGTACTCCTTTCTTAGAAATGAGAGTACAATCTGAAGACTCACTTCCCACAGAAAAATATCATAGGTCTAATGATATAAAAGAGTATTGAAAAATTATATTCACAAAATGTGACATCATTATATGATAATAATAATTTTATCACCACTAATAATAATCCTTGAAGTTATATTTCTGGAGAGACACTAATTCCCTTTCATGCTCTGAAAGCCTCTGTTTATATTTCAGTGCAAAAATTTAAGAATTTAACAAAACATCCTGAATGTTTACTTTTTTCTAAACTGAAACTATATCTCTCTCTACCTCTATTCAATTTAATACAATATTACAAATGGAATCAGCAAATTTATAATAAATCTCTGGAAAAGTTTTTACAAGTCATGGGGTTGAATTTATTTTACTTGTGTGTATTGGAGTTATTTTCTTCTTCTTTTTTTTTAATTGAAACATAGCTGTGTACATTAGTTCAATCATGGGGTATAGTGTGCGGGCTTCACATGCAATCTGAGATATTTTTATCAACCTGATTGACATAACATTCATGAGATTTTCTCGTTTACTATATGAAAACAGGAGTTATTTTCTTCTTAAATAAAAGGATGCATGAAGTTAACTTAGCAATGTTTTGTAGTTTTGATGATAGGAAATTTCATCAAAGAGAGGATAGATGAGGGTTGGAGTGCAATGGTATGTGAATAATATTTTAAGTCTACGGCCATACCACCCTGAACATGCCCGATCTCGTCTGATCTTGGAAGCTAAGCAGGGTCGGACCTGGTTAGTACTTGGATGAGAGAATAATATTTTAAAATGCCACTTTCATTGTGTCATTTCTCTGCTCCCAAACCTCTAGTGATCCTTCTCAATATAACTTCTTTACTTGGTCATCTGGTGTTCAGAGCCCTCACATTCTAGCCCCAGGCTCCCTTTGGTACTTGATCAGATTCATCATAACTCTGATAACTACAGAGATGCCCTTCCTGCTCTTCTTTGATCCTTCTGATGTATTCTGAACTTCATACTTTGGCTTAAGACCACTCTTCCTTGTCCTAGAATTCCTTCTCTCTCATTATTAGGTTATTATCAGTCGTGTTCATACTCCAAGTTACAGTTCAAGTTTTTAATCCCCTGTGGCACTTTCCCTGAACATGGTTGCATTAAAATTCCATTCTTCAGGATCTCATTAGCATAGAGTCTGTGATCTATAGACTATTACATTTGTCATCTCCATATTATCTTCTGTTATTGAGTAACTGCATGCATGAGCATGCATAGATGAGCCTGAAGGTCATCTCCCCAAATTGTATTGCAAGTTCACTGCAAGTTCATTGACTTCACTAGAGACGCTCTTTTATGTCATCCATAAGGCATATTTCCTACTGTGATGAATTGTACATAGAATTCTGTCATTATATATTTCCTGCTGATTTAATTGATCAATGTTTAACTACCTATTAGTTCTACCTTCTTTTATCTGGATGGCTTGAAACAGGCTTTAAACAGATGTTCAGGATGCAAAATTAGGAGGGTTCTGTATCAGGCACAATATTATATATAATACCCTCAAATTGTCATATTTCACTATTTCATGCCTTATAATTTATATTCTATTTCATTAACTTGGTTCACTTATGATTTAATGTGCTGTACAGGGTCTTCCAAATAGACAAAAGAGAATTTATCTTGATCACTTGAAGTTAGAAGTATTCCAAAATGGTCTTATTCAAGACAGGATAAGAAATGAATACTGAAAAAAATGAGGAAGAACAATCACAAAATAGGTACAGGCATTCCTCATTTATTGGGCTTCACATTATTACTTTTTGTGGATCTGTGATCTTTAGTGTTGCTATTGTAATTATTTTAGGGTGCCATGAACCACGCTTGTGTTCGTAATGAATACTATTCTGTAGTTTTATTTTGTTGTTGTGTCCTTTCCTGGCTTTGATACTGGCTTTATTGAATGTGTTAGGCAGGATTCCCTCCTTCTCGATGCTATGAAATAATTTCTGTATGATAGGTACCAGTTTTTGTAGATCTGGTGGAATTTGTGAATCCATTGGCTCTGGGACTGTTTTTATTTATTACTGTTTCAATCTTACTGCTTATTATTGGTCAGTTTTAGTTTTCCATTTCTTCCTGATTCAGGCTAAGGAGGTTGTGTGTTTGTAGGAATTTTTTCATTTCCTCTGTGTTTTGTGTTTATATATATTTGTTTCCTCAGTTTGTGTTTGTATATATTTTCATATTATTCATGGATGATCTTTTGCATTTCCATGGTCTCAGTGATAAGGTCTCCTTTTTCATTTCTTTTTGAGTTCATTTAAATCCTTTGTCTTTTATTTCTGATTAATCTGGCCAGTGGTCTATCAATTCATCTTTTTTAAAAACCAACTTTTTGTTTCATTGCCCCTTTGTTTTTATTTTTTTAATTTCCATTTAATTTAGTTTTGCTGTGAGTTTTGCTATTTCTTTTCTTCTGCTTGTTTGTATTTGGTTTCCTCTTCTATTCTTCTACTTCCTTGAGATGTGACCTTAAGTTGCTAATTTATGATCTTTCTGTCTTACTGATGTAGGCATTTAATCCTATGAAATTCCCCCTAGGATTGCTTTTATTATATACCATAGGTTTTGATAACTTGTGTCCCTTTTGTCATTCAGTTCAAGGAATCTTTTGATTACATCTTAATTTCATCACTGACTCAAGAACTGTTTAGCAACAGGTTGTTTAATTTTTATGACTTTGTGTAGATTGGAGCATTCCTCTTGGAATTGATTTCTAGTTTTATTCCACTCTGGTCTGAGAAAATACGTGGTATAATTTCAATGTTCTAAAATTTGCTGAAGCTTGTTTTGTGCCCTAATATATGATGAGACTGGAAAATGTCCCTATGGAGAATGTGTTAATGAGAAAAATGCATATTCTTGGGTAGAATGTTCCATAAATGAATGTCTGGTCTATTTGTTCTAGAGTCCCATTCATTTTCAGTGTTTATTTATTGATTTTCTGCTTTGATGATCTGTCTACTTCTCTCAGTAGGGTGTTGAATTCCTGGCAATTATGATGCTACCTAATTTATTTCTTTGCTTAGATCTAGTAGAATTTGCTTTCAAACCTGGGAACTCCTATGTTAGGGGCATATATATTAAGGATTATGATGTCTTCTTCTTGAATTGCTTTCTTTACCATTATATAATGACCATTTTGCCTTTTTTATCTTTATTGATTTATGTCTTTTTTATGTGTTATGAGAATGACTACACCTGCTCACTTTTGATTTCCATTTGTGATACTTATCCCCTTACCAATGAGTCTGTATGAGTCCTTGTGAATTAGATGCATTTCTTAGAGATAGGATATACTTGGCTTCTGTGTTTTCATCCATACAGCAATTCTCTGTCTTTTAAGTGGGGCATTAAGATCATTTGCATTCAGAGTTAGTTTTAATATGTGGGATATACCACATTTTATTAATTCACTCATGTATTGATGGGTGCTTTGGTGAGTTTCAATTCTTTCCTATTGTGAATTATGTGCAATAAACATTTGAGTACACATGTCTTTTTGATAAAACGGCTTTTTTCCTTTCAGTAAATGCCCAATAGTGGGATTGTTGGATCAAATGGTAGGTCTACTTTTAGTCCTTTGCGGAATCTCTGTACTACTTTCCGCAGAGGTTGTACTAATTTGCTGTGAAGAGCTGGCTTTGAGGCAGCAGGGCCCCCACATTCAGGGAATGAACCCCCAACCGCTTCTCCTCCTTTCCCAAAGCAACCATATTCCTTTTTTCATGCACCCCCTGCCAAAAGTCACTTAGCTCTTTGTCTAGTTAATTTTTAAGAACTATGTAGAGATCCTGGGGGGAGGAGCCAAGATGGCAGTCTGTAGCCAGCTTTCTGCAGACGCTCCTGTCCAGAAGGAGAATTAAAGGACAGAAATTTAGCGAGAAAGCCAACGGTTTGGAACTGAGCCAAGAGACAAGGTCGAGGAACGCACATCAACCCTGCTGGAGTGACCTGCGACCCCAAGGATACAAATAAAAGGTACAGAGCACATCACCAAGCAGATGGGAGTGCCCTCCCCCAAGAGAACAGCTCGCAGTATACGCCATACCTCCATACAAACAAGCGAGCAGAGTTCAGATGTCCTCCCACTCTACCCCACAGGAGAGGCTCTTTAAAAACTGAACCTCCTTCACCTGTGCCGTGGCACTATCCTGCCAGGCATAAAGCTGTATAAAACTGTATATATTCTCTACCTGCAAGTTGGAACTCCCGCCACTCCCCTCCACTCCCCTCCACTCTCACCCTGAGGTTTGGAGGTCTCTCCCCGACAGAGTCCAGATTCTTGAACACTTTCTCGAGGGGTATGGACAGGGCATGGGTTGCCGCTGGTCTGTGCCATTCTCCCGGCTTGGGAGCGGTGAGAATAAGCCGAAAAGCGGCTGGCCGGCTGGCTTTGCTGAATTTCAGCCACACCTAGCCCTCAGGGGATGACAACAGAGACAAAGGGCTGAAGCTCGCAGAATAAGTCAGGACTATTAGCAGCCCAGCATCTCCTCCACAGGGCAAAAATTCTGCAAACTTGTTCTGTTCTATCAGCTTTTTCATCTACTTTACATCAATCAGGGACAGGGCTGGAATTGAGTGAATCGCCCCAGCCCCCATCAAGTACCCAGGTTGTTAGACCTCACCTCCCCCCCTGCCAACACTGACTCAACCGGTGGACTGGCTGAGGAGCCACAGAGCCCTGTGTGACCTAGGCAGGTGCAAACTTCTAGAGGATCTGCTCATTGGAGGGAACTGGACAACAACCCTGCAGGGTTACCAGACACTGGGTGCGACAGAGGGGCAAGG
>CAUYON010077089.1:0-30907 GCA_963573935.1 Arctocebus calabarensis
CCACATTGTATATCAAATCAGCACATTGTACCCCATAAATGCATTAATGTACACAGTTATGCTTTAATAAAGAATTAAAAATAAATAAAACAAATAGACCATATTCTAGAATGTGCAATAAAGTATAGAATGGTGGATCAAAGATCTAAAATTCATAAAATGTCACTGGGCACTCATTATGTCCTTAGCTCTGCACTAGATGCTACAGAGGATGCAAAAGCCCATTTTCTGCCCTGAAGAAATTTGTATTTTATTTGGGGCAACAAATAATAATAACACATGAAAATAGTTAAATAATCAAGGACTAACATAATGATTTAAGACCCATAATAAAAGAAATGTCACAATATAGAACATTAGCAATTTGTAGTCATACTGTAAAAAAAATTCCAGTGTGGAATTGCAATGCTCAATTATTTATATAGTAGTATAGCTTAAATATGTACAATCATAAACTGGGTAAACTCCATATGCTCATAACTCTTACATAATTATAAAGCCAAAAGAAGTTTATAAATTAAATGTGAACAAAATAAAGCCACATACTCCAATTAGCAATTATCCATTTAATACGGTTAGTAATATTGTTTTACTGAGATTAACTGCTGTTTTCAGGATGAAGGCAGTGTCAACTCCAGGGCACAGGTTCTTTGGACTTTGACATTCTTTTGTAACTGTGCTGAGTGATGACAATTCTTCAAGCACTTTCTTTTTGAATTAATGGCCATTTTTCTGTATTCTATATACAGACTTAATGTATTCTGTATACATTCTTAATGTATTCTATATACAGACTTCTGTATGCTATATACAGAAAAATGCTCCCACTTAAGCTTTCGCTTAATACAAAAGCATCATTTGCATATTAAGTCTGCCTATGTTGCTTTTTAATTAGCTTGTTACAAAAAAAGTCATAATACAAATGGGCACTAAAGACATCAGGCAGTTTTCAGTTATAAGATACTCATTAGATGACCCAGAGCATGCCTGTAATATTTTTTAGGTTTCATTGAAATGTAACATGTGATATATAGTCACCTGCAAATTCCCATAAAGAGCCAATAGTACCTAACAATAGGTTTGAGGTTGCAAAAGACTATAGTAAACAGCTAATTTCCAGATGCAATTTATGAACAGGAACTATAAGTGCTATAGTAACACAAGGAAGGATCATTTTGTATTTATAATAAATGAAGTGGGGCTTATGGATGAGACAGGACATTGGAATCTGACTGTTACTGTGATATTTGATACATTGAGTCAGGCTCGTTGTGTGTGTGATGGAAGGTGCGTCCTTCATAGAAATCCTAATCCCCAATCTATGCATTTCTTAAATAGCACATGGACTTTATACAAGAGTAAAGAGAAGGCATGCAGACAATGCAATGTTGGGGAAGAATTACATTTCTAGGAGGGTATCTTAATAAAGTGCATAATGGATTTAGATTTCCTCACCTGCAGGACTATGAGGCAATGGCTCTGGCTAAGCAGCTCATTTTGAGAGAAACCCCTTGTGTTCAAAGGATTATCCCTGTTAGGACCAGATTCTGAGTTATAAACTGCACTAACCTTGAAATGCCCTTGTTATGAGAGAATGTTTGCATCCAGACTGTAGATTCTAGTGCTCCATTACTAATTTCCTACTTCTCTAGCTTAGGTAGAAAGACTTCAAACCAATAGCAATACTGAGGCAGAATGTATGCACGCTCCAGAATTTAACTGTTTCTGCTCAGCAGGTGTTTGCTATGAACTGAATTGTGTCACACACTCCCATGCATATATTGAAGCTCTAATCCCCAGTGTGACTGTAGGTAGGACCTTCAAAAGGGAAAGGATGTTAAATGAGGACCCTAATTTGATAAAAAGAGGAAGCAAGAGGGAGATCTTTTTCTCTCCTCACACAGCAAGAAAACAACGTTTATCAAGCCAGAATGGAAACCAGCCATGTTGTCACCCTGACCTCAGACATCCAGCCTCCAGACTGTAAGAAAATAAATGTCTATCATTCAAGCATTTTCTATGGAGCCCAATCTTACTAAAGTAGCGTTAAACAAAATTACTTTTGACCTGTACTATAGTCTCTTAGTTTCATTTCTTCAACACACTTTCATCTAGTAACAGGCTTCCAAATTGACAGTACGGATAATGGTATGATAATTTTCTCCGATTTGGTTTTATTTCAAATTGTCTTATGAAGCAAGACCCTATATTCCAATTGACCTCCAGAATGGTGTTTGCGATACAATTTCCAGACTGCAAAAAAAACCTGTATTTACTGGTGAAACATGATTCTTGTTTCTGGCACAATTTACAAAATTGCTGCAGGTGCCAGGTGAATTCTTTCACCCAGCAAGAAGAGAAATTTCACAGGTTTCATTACGCGTGTGAAATTCATGCCTCTAAAAACTATAAAACATGGAGCCTAAATATAATCCATCAAGTGTATGAAATGTGAATGAATAGCAACAGAAACCAAATTGTAAAAGAAAAGAAAATAGGCTGAACTAGAGCTTTCAGCCTATTTAAATTCTCCTTATTACATTCCCAGGCATCTGTCTGAACCATAGAATGAAATTCATGATTATGGAAATTGGAAGAACACAAGCATGGGGCATGCTCTTCTGTCTGCTTTTACAGAGGGGTTGTCACAGGTTTAATTGACCTTTTATCCTGCTGTGGACTGTCACACAGCTATCAGAGGAGGCTCATTCAAAGCAGAAACTACAGGAACCTCCGTGGAGGGGAGGACCAGTGCTCTCTTGGAAGGCATACAGTGGTGAAGCTCTTAATGCTCCTTGCCTTTCACCCTTAACACATTTCAATCCACTTGATTACAAGCAATTTGACTGACAACGATCTTTCTAACTTAGGTTGAGATTGTATCTAAAATTTGAAACAGATCAATAGTATACTACATTCATGCTCTTAAAGCAAAGCAAGAGGCCTTTGGCCAAGAGGGGGTATTGCACCACAAGGTTAGGACAGTCCCATTCACTAAGGTTATATCTAATCCTGGGGTCTTCTTCACTGCCAAGACATGATTTAGGGGGCTGATATCTGGAACAAGCTGTCCTCTTCTTTATAGGTGTTCAGGGTTTTATTTTTCTTTTCCAGGTGATTTTCAGCAGAGCCCACGTGAACCCATTCTGAGGCTACTGAGGTTGTTTCTCTGGGCTCACTGTCTGGACCTTCATGGCTCATGCTTCTATACCCATCAAGTACACGACCCCACACTGCTTGGTGACCTTTAATAGCACTGTGTCACCTGCTTGCTATGCCTTGCACACAGGAAATATCGGAGCTCCATGAGCCTGCTCAGGGCTGTGGACTAGCACACATCTCAGAGTATTTCTATTCTGGGGTATTGTGCTTCTATGATTCTACACTGGAAGACGGGCATGGTCCTCTCTGAATTCAGATCCCAGAACCCATCTGATATGTCTTCTCTCTCTGCCCCATCTCTGGACTTGTAGTTCATAACTCCACCTGTAACCACCATCCTCAGCAATGCATGACATCTGCTCATAATTTGCTCCTTCTTTGTCTCTCCTTCTTGTCCGTGGCCCTGGAAAACAACCCTATCTTGACACTCATGGGATCGACATTACTGAGTCTGTTTGAGCTCTAGTCCTTTGTCAGTCCAAGGCTTTTTCCCTCCATTTTATAAGAACGCTTTTTCTCTCCATTTTATAAGAGCACTCTTCCCTGAAGCACAGGTGCTTCGTGATTTATAAGATGAATTATTATCTCATTTTATTATCCTGCTTTATGTTCAAATTTTTCAGATGGATAAGGTTGATGCCACCTTCCAAAGTAAATCAAATCAATCTTCCAAGTCACTGCCAATGTCACTCCATTTTCTGGGAAAAGAGAACAAAGGGTGGCCATCAGTACAATAATGACATTGGTCATACTCATTGTCTCCTATATCCTCTTTCTCTGTCTCCACCTGATTTCCCAGGTGTCTATTAAGACCTAGTTTCCTTTCCTCTTGTGGCTCCTCTCCTCTCTCTGCTCATCCATAGATTACTGTATAGACAATGTCTTCTTTATCCAGAACCCTCAGGTAATGATGTGTGCTCCACTCTGACATTAATTTTCCAGGCTATTGAAGCTTATTTCTTTAAGTGAAAACTATAAAAAGTTGTAATGGCTTTGAATGGAAAGTTTCTCAAAAACTTTCCTTTCTGTTGTTTCTTATCTTTGAAAATAGGATTTAAATTCCTATCTCTTTCTCTTGCATTAAATCAATAACCATTCATCCAACAAACATAATTGAGCATCCATTAGACACACAAACATGAATACAATAATGTGCTTCCATTTAAGGGATTATAGTCTAATTAGGATGAGAAAGCCAAGGACAGATTACTGCAGTCCAGGACAACACAAGAATACTTGAGCTGTGAACCGGGCAGGGATGGGGTGTCTATGAGACACAGACAGACGAGGAACATCAAGTCTGCCAAAATGAGGGAGGAGATGCCAGGATAGATGTCGCAGAGGGTCGGTAATCTTGATTAGCGAGTCTGCCCTCCTCAGGGAGTCCAGATGGTCTGCAGTTTGAGTTCGTCTGTCTGGCCATTATGGTGATTCCATTTTCCCCTACTGCAGCCAGACTGTCATGACTCACAACGGAGGATATGCTTGCTCCTCACAGCCTCTTCCCCCTTCTAATTTGCATTTTTAATCTTCCCTGAGTTGAGAAGCCTTATAACCAAGCTCCTTAGAACCAGGGCTCCCTGGGAGCAAACAGGCTCTTAGCAAGACTCCCAGAGGCCCTTCTAGGAAAACAGGCAAGAGGATTGTTTGATTGCTTATTTCAGTTGGATTATTTGGATTGCTTTGTACTCCTTTTCTTATTCTTAGGTGCCTTTTGAGTTTGGTGGATAAGCAACTTCTAAATAAAATGAGAAGTCATTATGTGTCCATATAGGAGGGTGCTAGAAAGGTTTTTAAATCTAGAGGAGTTACAAATAATATCTCCACTTAATGAGCATCTATTCTGTGCCAGGTTCCTTACCTTTATTATTTCTCTAATATCCTCAATGGCTCCACAATGTAAGTAAAGTGATGACCATTTTATGGATAAAGGAAACTAATACTCAGAGATAATACAATTTACTGCCTTTGTCATATTAGACAAATTTCATGGCCTTTCTGTCCTTCATATCCTTCGCTTGTGGAGTGGGAGACTACCATGTGCCTTTCAGAGTAGTTGTGACAATTAAATAAGTGAATAAATATGTATGTATAGGAAGAGTCAGGAGGCTGCGATTGTTCTCATTATTGTTACCAAAGTCACGTAGTTACTAAGAAGCAAAATCAAAATCTAAAATCTGTCCCACAGCAGGTACTCTGATATCAGGAAGTAGAATTCTTTTGGAGTGGGTGACCTTTCTCAGTATGGCTCATGTTACACATGGAGGCAACAACCTGTCCTGCCTAGGTAATATAAGGACAGAGTTATTATCCTTCCCAGTGTTGTCCTTATCATGGACACCCTCATTTCTCCCTCCCCCAAGACTCACTACAATGGCACTGAATGTAATTCAAAGAAGGTTGTAATGCAATTACTTGCTTAATACTATTTTTTTTTTGAGACAGAGACTCACTATGTCGCCCTCAGTAGAGTGCTGTGGCATCACAGCTCACAGCAACCTCAAACTCTTGGACTCAAGCAATTCTCATGCCTCAGCCTCACAAGTAGCTGAGACTACAGGTGCCACCATAACACCTGGTTATTTTCAGTTGCAGTTGTCATTGTCGTTTAGCAGGTCCGGGCCAAGCTCAAACCCACCAGCTTTGGTGTATGTGGCTGGCGACTTGCTCACTGAGCTACAGGTGCCAAGCCCTTAATACTATTTTTGCAGTTTGTCTCAAGGTCAAGTTTTTGTCTGAAGAAGTACAAGAGGAATTAAAGCCTGTTACCATAGCTTTTTCTCCCTGAGAAGACATGCTCCAAGGGCTTTCTTAGACATCTTTGGCACCTGATAATGCAGAATTCATCTGCATGAAGACAGTATGTTCTCCATGCTGGCCCATTCTATTAGAAAATAAACCTTCACCAAGATGTGCAAAATAATCATCACTAAGATGGATGGATTAAGAACAAGCAGAACATGTTTCCAATCATCTCAAAGTGTTGTTCTTAGAACCAATTGTTTACATTATAGATAGGGCTTGGAATAATCATTTTCATGGATTTTATTTTGCTATTTTCTTTTTTCTTTCTTTCTCTTTTCTTTCCTTTTTTTTTATTTCAGACATTGTCATCCTCTGTTGCCTGGGCTAGAGTGCAGTGACATTGTTGTAGGTCACTGCAATATCAAACTCCTAGGCTCGAGAAATTCTCCTGCCTCAGCCTTCTAAGTAGCTGGAACTATAGGCACATACCACAATTCCCAGCTAACTTTTCTTTTGTAAAAATGGGGTCTCCCTCTTGCTCAGGCTAGTCTCAAACTCCTACCTTCAAGCAATCCTTTTGCTTGGTCTCCCTTGGTCTACCTGGCCTTTCTCTTTAATGTATTGAAATTTTAAAAAGGAATGTACCATCCACAAGTAATGCTTTATTTCACTATCTTTTATTCCAATTGAAAACAAGGGTCTCTGGAAGGTTTCTGAAATATAATAGTTCTGAGATTTCTGTAAAATCCTGATTTGCGATCAGAGACTAGTGATTACATTTTCTTCTCTTTAAAAAAAAAAATCCCATAACAAGCATTAAAGGTTTTCAAGCATAATATAATATAGGATTCTCACCAAAACACACTTACTAGCTATTATTCTTGCATAATTCTATGCAATGATGTTACTGCGTATATAGCCCTCATCAACTATTTATTAAATTCAATTAAATCTTTTTATCCTGTGCCGTCCATTGCTGCCTTCTAGAGATCTAGTATAAGTGAATTCAGCTAACATAGAATTCATGGTACCAATATTTATCTTATGAATTTAACATGGAATGAAAATGTTTTCAGAGCCCTGCGTTGCAAACATGCATGGAATTTGTCTGACATAAGTACTATCAGTACTATCGCCTTTTTTTAATAGTCTGTGAGGGAGTCTAAGATGAAATGGGGTGTGAAGCCACACCAGAATGAAGCAAGGAACAGCCCTTAGCTAAGAGGATGAAACAGACAGCGGGGGAGGAGTGTCAGGGAGGCTGAGTGCTCTGGGGAAGTCCTGGAGTCTCCCTTAGGACCATCGGAATGATCAGTCCTTGATCTTGTGATGTTTAGCACATTTATAACTTCAAGCTGGTCTGCTAATACAAATCAAAAAAAGCCTCCGGTTCTTCTGATCCTTCCTACTACAGTTGCCAACTTTCCCTGGAGATGAGAGTGGGGAATCTACATGTTAATATGGAAGCCAAAAATTGAAGTAAGTTTCATAAGAATTCAGCCACCCTAGAAAACAACTGACTATTCCGAAAGCTCCTGGGAAGTAGAATCTGACCTTTCTGGAGGCCAGTTTGGTACCCGGCCACACATTTTTCTCTGAGTTGGGAGGCTACTTGATGGTAAATGCTGGTAGAGTTGGGAGGTAAGAATGCTGAGGAGAGGAAGCAAAGAGGCTTTTCTTGTCTGAAAATGCCTCCTGTAATACTTTAGGAGAGCATTTTCCTGCAGGATCTGACGCAGAAGGAAAGATGCCTCTCCACGGAGGTTAGCTACGGAGAGAAGGGTGCCCCAGACCAGACTGAGCCGCTGCTAGGCACTTCCTCAGCAGCTTGAGCCGTGACAGGGAACCATGTGGGGGTGAGAAACAAGTCTCAAAGCCAGCCAGCAGGAAGCTAAGTCAAAAAAGAGAATATTTTCTGTTTCCTTTTAATCACTTGCTTTGTTGAAAGCAAGCCAGGCTAGAGACTGGATTCTGGGGACTTGTGATGTAGCTGTTTGGGAAGTAATATTAACATTTCTAAGGAATGGTGCCTCTTTGAAACCACCTGAAACATTAGCCAATTCCAAGTGCTTAGGAACCAGCGGTGCCAGAACATGAAATAAAATCATGGCAACTTTCTACTTAAGATGCCTGGCCGAGCTGGCAGAAATATGGTACATCTCTGGGCCAAAAGGACTGTTGCTGAAGATAGCTGAGTTGATCAGGTAAAAAAGGAGGTTATAAACAGGATCTGTCTACTCAGGAGGATCCCCGGTGTTAATGCCTGATCTTACTTTCCCAGCTCAAGTGTCTGGAAACACAGCACACAGCCCCCTACTCTCCCTGAGGACCAGGTCTTTGCAGTGAGTCATCAGGAACCTCACAGCCTGATAGAGTGCAAGAAACTCCTTTAGTACAGGTGAGAAATACCAGGGTATCCGACAGCAAGCAGCTCAGCATATTACAGGCTCTTCCTTGACGCCACTAGACGTCAGTGTGATTGATTTTTATCCCATCATACTTCTCTGCCGGTGAATAATCACTTTTAGATTGATGGTAAAGAAGGCACATGCTCTGCCTGGTACATTCTCTCCCAGAGTCAGGGTAAAACTGCTCTCTGGGTCCTTCTCCAGTATCCTAAGCAGGATGCCCTAATTCACTTGGCCCTCGTGCCTTCAAGTTTCCGGAGCAGTGGTTTTCAACCAGGGTGCCATGGCACACTGGTGGGCCATGAGAGGATCTTAGGTGTCCCAGAAAAATTTTAAAGATCATTAATTAAATTATTTTCAAAAGAAGTTCAATGCACAGTAAGTATATTCTTTTTTTTACTCTTTTTTTTTTTTTTGATCAACATAATTTAAGTGTGCCGTGGAAGGTCAACTATAGGTTTGAGTGTGCCTTGAGATTTAAAAAAGGTTGAAAAACACTGCTTTAGAGATTCATTTTTAGGAACTGAACCTAACTCAACTTTTAATCTACTCAGTCCTAACCCCTGCTCTAAAGAACTCAACTCCCTTCCTTCTGCACACACCAGTCTCCTTTCATCATTTGGTATTTTCTTTTAATCTGCTTTGGCCTCATACTTTTAATGCTTCCCCAAAGCCTTTCCTAGCACTCAATAAAAAAGAAAAGAAAAAAAGAGTAGACCCACAACACACAGACATTGGAGGAGTAGGATGTCCATCGTAAAGATGGTAGGAGGTACATAGAACAAACCAGTTCTTATTGACATGAACCCAAGAATTATAGAACTGGAAGAGATTAGATTGTCTTTTCTAACCACAGTTTAATATTTGACCCCTCTCTTTGAATGTCTTCTCTCAGAGGTCATTTAGCCTATGCTTGAACACCTGAAGTGACTGGAAATTTGTTGCCTTTAATTAAGCTCATTTCATATTTGGGGAGCTCTGCAAGAATAATCTTTTGTAGGGAGAGCTGAAATCTGTCAGTCCATGACTTAAGATTTTTTGTCTTTGGGATAGGATCCCTTTCCCTATTCACTGGGGCTGTGAGTTGGACCTTTCATTAAGAATTAAATAAATGAAGGCCATCTACTGAGGAAAGGAATCAAGAGGTTCTTTGAAAGTCTAGTTCAGACTCCTGTTCTGAGATAGAAACAGGCCACGTAGGTGCATGTTATAAAAATTGTTGCAGCTATGGGCCGAATGCTTGTGTCCCTACAAAATTCATTGGTTGAAACTCTAATCTCCACCATGATGATATTTGGAGATGAGGCCTTTGTGATGGGATTAGTGTCCTTACACCTTACACTAAAAGCAGATACTAGAGAACTTGCTTCCCATCTGCCTCTGCTCTCTGCCATGTGATGACACAGCAGGAAGTCAGGCATCTTTACACCAGGAAGAGAGCCCTCACCAAGAGCCTGACCATGCTGACACTATGGTTTCAGACTTCCAGCCCCCAGAGCTGTGAGAAAAAAGTATTTGTTGTTCAAGCCACTCTAGTATGTGGTGTTTTTGTGATAGCAACCAAAACTGCAACCAAAGCAGCTGCACATTTTCTAACATGCATTATGTTTACTTTTAGTTGAGTTAGAGATTAGTTAGGGACTTAAAGTTAGGCTCTGCCTGTAGTGCCTAAAGCACATAAGAATTTATTTTTTTCCATTCAATAGAAGTCTGTAGATAATGCAGGTGTTTGCTACTGGCATAGACACTGAGGCTTATGGATGTCAGCACAGTGTATATCCCACTATCCAGGCCTTTTCATGGTGAACTTGAGATGTATTTTGAAGCTCCAAGAGCTTCATCTTTATTTTAGGCAGAACAGAAGCATAAAGGAGGTGCTGCTTAAAGCAAAGCTTGCACAGATATATCCTCAGCTGACACCTGTTTTGCTAGAATTATGTCCACAGCCATACTTAATTGCTAAGGAATGTAAGTAATTTTTTAAAGCTGAGGACATTATCCTCTAGAAAGTGGGATTCTGTTAACAAGAATTGAATAGGCAATAGTGTTTGCCAAAGTGTATCAATATATGTATGCCCTCCCTATTAAAACTTTGTGTACTGTTAATTATAAATGCTCAGACTCTACAGACAACATAATCATCTCTGGCTAGTTGAAGCATAGAAGAGCTTATTAAAGGATGTTAGGTGGTTCACAGACTTCTCTGAGAGGGCCAGAAAAGCAGTCTTGTATGCAGTCAGCTGTGGAAACTACATGTATAAAAGATTCTCAGTTGCCACACAGACTATTTATTATTAAAATGTCACTGCTACCCCCACTCTTCTCGACTTGGCACCTAACACACTTGAGGACCAGAAACTGCACCACAGCTGCTACAAAGGACCAAAGTACCCACTACTTGCCTACTGGAAGAGCCACTCTCTCCTCCTGCTGATCACTTCCACAGCCAGACCTCTCCCAGGTGGGACTCCATGCCAGACTCAAATGTAGTCCCACACCATCCACCCGCTCCAGTACACAGAGCCAAACTAAGCAGGGCTTAGGGCAAGTGTCAAATGACCATACCTATTGTAACCACTTGTGTGCTTTTTTTTTTTTTTTGCAGTTTTTGACAGGGGCTAGGATTGAACCCGCCACCTCCAGCCTATGGGGCCAGCGCCCTACTCCTTTGAGCCACAGGTGCCACCCCTACCTGTGTGCATTAAAATAGGGGGACCGAGAGTTCTACTTTATTATGTTTTGTCAGGAATGACCAGCAGTTTCCCAGGGCTTTGAGATTTGGTGGCAAAAAAGGCATCGCCTGGTTTTGGAAAAGAATGGTTTGCTGTGAAAGAGAATGACACAATTTTTCCAATTCTATTTTTTCTTCTCCATTGCATTCTGCATTTTTGTAAAGATAACAGATGGGAATCCTATATTCATTAAAGAGGAAAAAACTCTTTATCTGCTAGTGTTTTAAATAAGGGAAATATGTAGTATTTACTGCTGCCCTTTGAAGACCCTTGGAAGATTTTAATTAGCACTGAATATGATGTTCCATCTGCTTAAAGAAATAGGCCACATGGGCACAAGGCCTCTTTTGTCAGGCTGGTGAACCCATCTCCAGGTTCTACTTGGTTGAAATTAATAAAAAAAAGTTTTAAGTTCCTGTAAATTACCCCAAAGTTATCTTCATTATAGAGAGATTTATAAAAAAAAAAAATGGTTGTGTGTGTGTCTGTGTGTGTATAGAGGGAATTGAGAGAAAGGGACACATACAGATTCCAAAATATGTCAAACGTCTCTGAATTCAGCCCAACTCCTCGAGTGTCCTGATTAACAATGATATTACCTTTTTCTTTAATGACCATTTTTATGGAATTCTCGTGGAACATTTTTACATATTGTTATATGATTATTTCTGTCTTGTGAGGTAAAACAGAGTAGGCAATATTTTCTCTAATTTAAGTATAAGAAAATAAAGTTTCAAAGAGATCCGAAGATTTGCCCCAGCTCAAGAGGTTCAAAAGAGACTTGCTTCACCCTGTTACAGGAATCTTTTGGTTTCTATCCCGGTAACTATCCAACAAAGCAGGCTGTATCATGAAAGGAAGAATCTTTCCATCATTAGAAATATTATTTTACATCAAGTAGGCTTTACTTAGGTTAGGTCTGAAATATAATGCGTAGTGGAACAGTGACTTCAATACCCTGGCGGTATGACAAAACAGTTATGATCTTTGGGAGGAGACAGACAAATGTGGGATTGAATCCCCATATCAGCAACCTTCTAGCTGAGTGACCTTGAGCAAACAAGCACTAAAGCTTAATCTCCACAGACTCAATATTCATAAATAGAGGATATAAATAAAACCTCCTCATATAGGAATATAGCACACATTCTGTGTTCCCTAGAAAAGTAAATCATCCTATTGCTATGTATTAATTTGTAAATATTAATTGTTTATCTTAATAATTTGAGGGCTATTCATTTATTTAAAAACTATTAAACACACTGTGAAGACACTTCAAATGTTAATAAATTCCCACCCTTAAAGAACCAAAGACAGTATGGTAGATTTTACTTGGGTTACATGGTGGGGAGAGAGGAGTGTGCTAGAAAGTTACTGTAAGTTATTTGTTTTTCCAGCTAAATCTTGAAGAGTCTCCAAGGGCTAGAATTCTGCAGTCATTATATATGTTAGTTTATGGGAAAAGGGAAAAACTAACACATAAAGTAACCTACTGGAAATATCAAAATGACCTTTTACTTTGGACTTTTCAGATAAAATTATTTTTCACCAGTGCAGGGGTGTGACTGCTTTATGTTCCCTACAAAACTCAGGTGAAAATTTAATCCCCTATGCAACTGCTTAAGAGGTGGGGCCTTTGGGGAAATGATTACGCCTGAGGGCTGTGCCCTCCAGAAAGAATTAGTGCTCTCATAAAGAGGCCAGAGGGCGGTGCTCTAGTGCCCGCCTTGCCTTTGCCTGCTTCCACCACGTGAGGACACAGTATTCTTGTAGCAGAGACAGTGACCTCACCAAACACCAACCCTGCCAGAGCCTTGATCTTGAACTTCCAACCTCCAGAAAGCGAGAAATAAATTTCCGGTATTTACAGATTACCCGGTCTCATGTATTTTGTTATAGAAACAAAAATAGACTGAGTCTATTGTGTTGTTTGTACCACACAGGGAAGTCAGGTGGTATTTCTATTACGTTGAAGAAGTTACAGCAAGAGTCCCTCAAGAATCAGTTCAGGTGGGCTCGGCGCCTGTGGCTCAAGCGGCTAAGGCACTAGCCACATACACTTGAGCTGGAGGTTCGAATTAACCCCGGGCCCGCCAAACGACAATGACTGCTGCAACCAAAAAATAGCGGGGCATTGTGGCAGGTGCCTGTAGTCCCACCTACTTGGGAGGCAAGGCAGGAGAATTGATTGAGCCCAGGAGTTGGCGGTTGCCGTGAGCTGTGATGCCACCATACTCTACCTAGGGCAACAGCTTGAGGTTCTGTCTCAGGAAAAAAAAAAAAGAATCAATTGGGCACTAAGCTAGATGCTTGAGACACAATGTAAAGAAAACAAAATCTTCGCCCTGTGGAGCTGAGGATTTCACCATTGCACTCATGTGTAGATATTGTGAATTAACCAGAGGCTTCCTATAAATTAGGGGCACAATTTAATTCATGTATCTGGTTATATATATTAATAGCCATTTTCATTTTACATTTTTACTTTTTCCCAAATCTTTACATCAAGTGTATTAGAAGAACAAAGGTACATTTTATTTCTGATGTTTTAAAGTATTTTCTTGAAAGTGTGAATTATTGTTTGCATTTTTGACATTTTTGTTTGAGTCATAAATTGCCTACAGATCTTAAATATTCCCTCAATGCATTTTGACACATGTATATATTCACTTTGTGATCATTAAGATCAAGGTATGAAACACTTCCTGAACCTCAAAATGTTTCTTTATGGCTTTTTCCAGTCAATATTCCATCTACACCCCATCCAGAGACAAGCACTCTCCTGATACTTAGTTTCACACCGTAAATTAGTTTTGCCTGTTCTTGAACATCACATCTAAATGGGATCATAGAGTATGAATTCTTTTTTTCTTTTTTTCTTTTGTAGAGACAAGGTCTCACTTTATCACCCACGATAAGAGTGCCGTGGCATCACACAGCAACCTCCAACTCCTAGACTTAGGCAATTCTCTTGCCTCAGCCTCCCAAGTAGCTGGGACTACAGGCACCCACCGCAATGTCTGGCTATTTTTTTGTTTTGCGCCAGGGCCAGGTTTGAATTCACCACCCTCGGTATATGGGGCCGGCACCCTCCCCACTGAGCTACAGCTGCCACCCCATAGACTATGAATTCTTTTCCACAAAATAACTCCTATGAAATTCAACCATGTTATTGCTTGTATCAGTAATTCCATTTTATTGCTGAGTCATGTTTTATTATATAAATATGTTCTTTATATTCATTCTTCTGTCAATGGATATTTGAGTTGTTCCAGTTTGGAGTTATTGCGTACAGGGTCACCATGAAAGTTCCCATACAAGTCTTTTTGTATAAATATGTACCGACTTCTTGTGGATATATACTGTATGAATGGAATTGTGGGGTCTAATGTAGTTTAAATATAAGTAATATTACTAATAACATGGACAGATAGCTACCTTTCAATTAGCTATGCTAATATGCTTACATGTGGGTCAGTAACATATATACCAAAGAATCATGCAGTTCAAAGTGGCCAAAAATTCCAAATAATTTGGGCTAAGAACTTTTTCAAAGTGCTTGTTTGCTCTAACCCACACTTGGAGGACATCTGTTGGACACTATGTTGCATTTTACTTGAGTATGAAAAAAGCTGGCTCAAGACCAAAATTTGTCAAGGATAATATATGTGGATACATAAAAGTTGATTGCCATTTCCCTTATCCCCAGTAACAATTACATAATTATTTGCCACTGTAGCTAAATTTAATAAGGTTTGTGCATTGGGGAAATTACTAGGTCTGAATGAAGTGAAAGCAAATGTTTATTTCATTCAAACCTTGAGTGAGACAATATCCATTTTTTATTCCTCCCAAGGAAAGAAGTACAAAGTTTTTAGTTTGAAATATTGATCTATTTGTTCCTATCCCCTCCCATATTTTGGTTGGAAGAATAGTTTAGGCAACTTTCTGGGCATCTCTTTCCATCGCTACATTCCACCACACTCGAGGCCAGGAACTCAAGGCCACATGCTGTCAAGACTACCCTGATTCTTCTGCATCAGAGACTATCCAGGTGACATGAAGAAAGAGGACCTAAGCATCTTTAAGCTAAGGCTCTAATGACAGTACATTAAGGCGTTACTTTATTCTCCACCCCTTTTCCTCTGAAGATTCCTAGAATAAGGATCTAGGAATCTTCTTGCCTCAGTACAGGAGAAATAGGAAACTTTAGTCATCGAGGTCAACCTGGCTCAAAAGACATTTTGCATATAGATGGTCAGGATGTTCATCATTTCATAAATCTTATCTAAATAAACAGATAACTTATGTACATGGTTATCATTCTAGATTATATTTCTTTAGCATCCCAGGAGGGGCATAAGAGCAGAATCAGTTTCCACAATGCATGCCTTCCATACAGATGCTACCCAGCTTTGCCCCCTGTAGAAATCCTGGGGTACATTTCAGGGTATGTGCAAATTTCATCTGCTATGCTGCATAAGGGCATCTGTCTTCACTGATTCTTGAAGAGACGTAGGACAGCCCATTATTGTATTTCTGATCTCGTTTTCTCTGTCTGGATTCTCTACCCCCACCACCAAGGGTTTGTGATGATTTATCTATATTAAGCTAATCCCTGGTAACATGGGAAAAAATGGAAAATAGAAGTCAAAAAAGGAGATGGTCAGGAAGAAATCTACCCAAATGGTATCATCCTCCTGTCTTTTAAAGGAATAACTATAACGGGAATTTCAGCCACTAAAGCACAGGAGGGGAGAAGGGGGAGCGTTTTTGTCAAGCGAGTCCTTGCTATGTCCTTCAAAGCTGCTGCTGCTGCCCCTACAGGAAAGCTGTTGAAATGTGCAGCAAGTAGGCCCCTGCAATCTGGGAGGAAAGCTCTCCAAGGCATCCCTAGCAGGGGAGGAGCTTGCAGGCACAACCATTTCAGCCAATATAGAGCTGTAGCATTATTTCTCTCTGGGGTCTGGGAGAGTGATTCATTATAGAGAATAATGCCAGAAACCAGTATGTGCTACAGAATTAGCATCCACCCCCAGGAACATTTTTTGCCTTATTTGTGAGAGACACTATCCAAGGGGAAGCATCATTCACTTCGGAGCAGCTTGAACCAATATCATTGTTTCTCTCTGGCTTACATGTCAACTTCACACTAGAATAGAGTAGATAATCTTTTCTGTTTTCTCTAGCAAGCCGATCAGGAGAGGTCTTCCAGTGCCTGAGCATTTTTAACCTGATGAAATGTCTAAGAATGGAAAAGGCTGTACTTTGCACTCTGAAAATGGTGAGATTTCCAGATGGTGCTGGGAGAGGAGATGCAGATAATGTTAGAAGTGACATTGAACTTCTAACGGAAGAGTTTTCATATGCAGTATACGGAAGCTCATCCAAGAAAAGTCAGGTATACCTTAATTTGGTTGGGCAAGTCATTAGTGCCCCACTCACTGGAAAATTAAAGGAAAATAAATATGAGTTAATCTGTTACTAATAAAATCTAATACATGTGCTCTCTGTTTTGCCACCTTTGAATTAGAGGTGGAAGTCATAGAAGTGAAAATAGCACACTTGTCTAAACACTTGGTGCCGTAGGCTAGGAGCAGTATAAATGAGGCTGAGAAAGAGAACTGGAGAGGCTGCAGCTCAGGAAATCACACTATTCTCTGCCTTTCTATCTCTCCTGTGACATACCTTCTCAGTGAGGACTAGTGGAATAAATTTATCCTCAGGCCTTAGTACAAAGAAGTACTCTGAAATCAGATCATCTGCTTTTGGTTCTATAAAAAAAGCCATTCATTTGCTGTATCATTTATATAATCTATCCTATTTATTGGTTATAGTTATTGTTGAACACTCAACTATAGAGCTATAGTTATTGTTGAATACTCAACTATAACCAATAACAAACCAGAAAAAGACCTGATAGTTATTGTTGAGTATTCATTTATTGATTCAGTTATCTAGTACGCTACTAGGTCAAAGATGATGCATAATATCAAGATAACAAAAAATAACCCTCGTGGAATTTAGAGTAGCAATTTTTAAACTTTAGCATGCCTCAGAATCATGGAGAGAGATTTTAATTCTCTAGGGCCTGAGGTGGGCCAGATAATTTATGTTTCTAAAATATTCATAGATGCTGCTGCTGCTGCTGCTAGTGACTAGGAACCACACTTGAGAACCGATGGTCCAGAGCAGTTGTTCTCAATCTTTGCTGCCAATCAAAATTACACAGAGAGCTATTAAAAATATTGATGCCTGGTTGTAACTCCAGACTCCAGACCACAAAAATCAAAATATCTCGAGTAGGACATATTATAACAGTAGGACCCTATTTTAAAGAACTTATAGGAAAGACAGACAAACCAGAAAACGAGCTGGTAGTTATCAAAGGCAGTGGCAGAGAATGGGAATGGGAGCCTAGATTGATTAGGAAGATTATTCGATGACCTGAAGGAAAAGCAAACAAAAATGTCATGAACAAACATTGCAGCAAGTGTGAAGACCCTAAGACTAGAGAAAATGTGCACACTTAAAAGATTGGGAAAGGGCTTGCCTGGGGCTGAATCATCATACTTCATGAGCCGTAGAGTTGAAAAGTGGTAGTGTAGGAGTTAGCAGTGATGCGGAGACTTATAGGCAAGAATAAACTTTGAGGAAGAACGGGAAGCCATGGACTAATGGTTTGCCTATAAAAGATCATTCTGGCTACTAGAAATAAGTTAGAAAGGGGACAATAGAAACGAGGGATACTAATTAGGACTTGATGAGAGTTCACCAGGCACAAGGTTGTCAACTAAGGAGGACAAAATCAAAGCTTTTAAAGAATTGAAGTTAGTTTTATTCAGAAGCCTTACTGAGGACTCTAGACAGAGGCCTATAACTCAGGAGCAGTACTTCAGAGAGATTCTGTCAGCCTGCTCCAAACCTGCATTTCAACTCATTGCTTATAAGTGCCTGCAGGTGATAGGGGGTTAGTGTGTGCAGAATCACATCAGACTTGCTCAGAAGTTACATTCAAGCAGAATCACATCAAGGTTTGAGTGTAAGAGAATACCTGATTATGGATTACAGAGGCACCACAGGAGAAGGCAAGGACTAGGGTCTTTAATCTTTTAAGGAATATAGTGACTCGGGCAAAAGACAGGAGGAGCCATGTACTCGATCCTGTTTTGTCCTCAGAGTAACTTTCCAGATTGCTGCATGACACCACAGAGCTGGGGGTTCTGCAACATAATCTGGGGAGCAGAAATGAGCAAACATGTCTTCCAATGACTGTTACTTTACCTCTCAAGGTGATGCTGGCCTGGATGGGGTGGCAGCAGAGATTGAGAAGGATGGGTAGATTTTAATTTATGTTAGGGAAGTACAAGTAAGAGAAAATGATCCAAGATAGAACATAGACAATAAGAGAAACAGAATAATCAAGAATGATTCACAGATCTCTGGCTTTGGCAGCTAATGGTGATACTGTTTGAGGGTAAGAGTAGGTTTTACAAGAAAAATCAAACTTTTTGTTTTGGACATATTAAATTTGTTACTTGAGAGACATCCAAGTGGAATTATTAAAAATGTGTTTTATTACTTGAGCCTAAAACAGTGGGGGTGAGGGAGCAGGGTTACAGTTGGAAAAAAATACCTTAGAGTCATCAGTTTTCATAGTCATGGGACTAGATGGTTATTACAAAGGAATAAAGTAGAGAAAGGGGCCTGGAGACTGAAAAATAGAAGCATGTATCAAGAAAGAGGAAAATGATCAACCTGACAGATGCCACTGAGAACTCATGGTTCCAGGTGCGGTGGCCCATTCCTGGAAGTCAAGACGGGAGGATGGTTTGAGGCCAGAAGTTCTAGACAAGCCTAAGCAAGAGCAAGAACCTCCCCCCATCATCTCTACAAAAAAAATAAATAAATAAAAAATCAGCTGGATATCACACACGTATACTCCCAGCGAGGCGGGAGGATCATTTGAGACCAGGTGTTTGAAGTTGCTGTGAGCTATAATGATGCCAATGCACTTTACCCCAGGCAACAGCGTGTGACGGTCTCAAAAAAAGAAAAAGTTATGAACTGTGAGAAAAGTGTCCATTGGACTTTATAACATGGAGATTTTCTGTACCCGAGTAATTTTTTCAGTGGTAAACTGAAGAGGAAAGATTATAAGGACTTAGGAAAGTTACTTTAAGTTGGAGAAATGGACGCAGCATAAGCAAGGCTCTTAAAAAAATTTATAAAGGAAAAGAAAGAACCAGAGTGGCAGATAGAGAGGGACATTAAGTTAGGGTATAATTTTTGTTTAAAATGAGAGAAACAAGAACATTTACATGCTGATGGGAAGATCCACTTGACAGGGAGAAATGAATGATGCCAAAGCAGATAAGCATAAAAACTAAAGAAAACACAAGAGACGAAATCCAGAGAACATGACAAACTTTTAGCTTCTGTAAGCAAAGGGAAGCTTCCTCATTGTAATAAGAAGAATGAAGGCAAAGATCAGTGCCATCATGGATAAATTTATAACACTGGTCATTGAACGATAAGGGAGCTTCCTTATTATGGCTTCTATTTTTCCTCAATGAAAGTAAAGAAAAGTGAGATTTTTAGGGAATGATATACTCAAGAAGTCCATTCGGACATTTTTGAAAATATCTCATGTCTTCAATCTTTCCTTTTCTAAATGATTGGAAAGATCCTCTCATGACCTAATCATGCTCAAGTGTCTCCCATCTTTAAAAATAAATGTCATATATAAATTTTTCCCTGGTACTTCAAGTGTAAAAGATGCCACATTTATTTTTTAAACCAAATTAATTTCAAATAGGAAGTCCCATCCCAGTCATGAGGTGGAGCTCCCCGCCCTGCTCAGGCGAGGCACCTGTGTGGTCTGAATTCAGGCCAGTGCTCTCACTAATGGCAGCACCTTCCTTGTTCAGCTTAGCCACTGAAAGCACCAAGGTTCTTAAGGCCTCAGTTCTTTGTGTTCATCCCTGACATAGGGCCTGTCCTCTCAGGACACCTCAACTCTCTTCCTGACCTTCAAGATCCAACACCTTTCTAAAGTTAGAGTCCTTTCCTTCCCTCAACCCTCAGAGTACAAAACCTTCAACTGCAGTTGGTTGTCAAATCACCTGAATTGGAATAATGAGGAATGCTTTTTAGATGAGGCTACCATGATCACCTCAGACCTGCCCCTTCAGAATCTCTCTGGGGAGTCCAAACAAACTTGGATTTCTCCCAAGTTGGGACTCACTGACCTATAGTCTGAGCACCAATGCCTATCCTCTTTTCACTCCTCCACAACCTCCAATTATTCTTCTATTCTCCAATACTCACATACACATCTGTTTCTTTTCTATGAGCAAAAAGCCTTGAACATGGGCCTATCTTGGGAAGGGCAAAAAAAGTAAAGAGACATTATAGTTCTTCTGTGTTTAATATATAATAGTAAACAAATTAGCAATAGCTAGAGAGAGAAAACCAAAACCCCAAGGCACTAGCACATCTTTTAGTAAGTCAGTCTATAACAGGAAAGTATTCCAGCATTCTCTTAACCTTCCTTTCTCCCCTCTCAATCCCAATGTCCTTCTCTCCCTAGCCACGCTTTCAGAAAGAATAACTTATACTCACTCTCTGAATTTGGATTGACTTAACTTATTCTGATCTATTTCATTGTGGGGTCTTGGAATGAAAAGAGAGGCTGTCACCTTTGAAAGAGTCTTGTAGGCCTGAAAAATGAGGATCTCAATGGAAATGATCAACGAAAGACTAGAGGGACTTCCACCAATTTCTGCGCACTGTGTAAGCCTCCAAAAATTCTTTTGACACACTGAAGAGGATTTGGCATTCCTGAAATTGACTTTTAAAAAATACTCTGCCAGAGGCGGTGCCTGTAGCTCAAAGGAGTAGGGCGTCAGCTCCATATGCTAGAGGTGATGGGTTCAAATCCAGCCCTGGCCAAAAACTGCAAAAAAAAAAAAAAAAATACTGCTAAGATCTGGGGAAACTTATTAAATGTAGAGTATCAATGTCTTTATATAGTGATCAAGAAAATGCCATGAAGGCTATCTGTAACAGTATGATCAAAACATTTCTGAATGTATATGAATCGTGCCCCATGATTGCACCAATGTACAGAATTATGATTCAATAAAATTATATAAAAAAAAATAAATAGCATTGTCCTACCCATGTAAACCTGATTTCAAGGCAGACTCCATAGCTCTCCAGATCAGCCTGATATGTCCTCCATAGCTTCTCTAAACAGAAATCAAGAGGCTGCTATTGAAAAGAAGAACATCTTGTAATCATCACTTCAGCAGTGGAAAATCCAAGGCCAACTTGTGCAAACTCAGATAGAACTTCTCTGTTCTATTTGACTATGCTAAATGTGTCAGTGCTTAGAAAGGATACTTTAGCCTTGATTTAGAGAATAGTAAGTATCTAAAACAAGGCATACAAGGCATTACTTAGCCACATGTGGGATTAAGCTGTAGGTGGAGTTTTGAGCAAAATTACTGAAGGCTGTGATTTTATGAGGATTCAAGTGAGGGCCATCAAGCATCTAGAATGGTGGAAAATAACCTCTAAACTCCTCTGTAAAAGCGAAAAGAGCATGTTGAAATGTCAAAATCAACTATTTTTTAGAACTCTGGAAATTAACCAAAGGCTTGAAATAATCCACAGAGATTTTATTCAAGAAAACCAGCTACATTTTGATAAAAACAATAAACTTTGTAAAGATCAACTTAGCTACGTATTTAAATTGTGGTTAAAAAAGCATAAAATTTATCATCTTAACCATTTTCAAATGTACAGTACAGTAGTGCTAAATATTCACATTATTGTGGACAGAGCTCTTTTTTTAATTTTTAATTTTTAATTTTGTGGATACATAATAGTTGTATACTTTCATAGGGTGTATGTGATACTTTAATACAGGCATGCAATGTAAATTAATCAAATTAGATAAGAGGGTACCCTTCACTTCAGGCATTTATCATTTCTTTGTATTGGGAACACTTCATTTTCACTCTTATAGTTACTTCAAAGTAATCCCTAACTTATTGATTATAATCACTTTGTTGTGCTATCAAATATTGTTCATTCTAGTTATCTAACTGCACTTTGGATCTATTAACCATCCCCACCCCACTTTATCCCTCTTTCCCCATTACCCCTCCCTGCCTCTGGTAACCATCATTCTACTCTGTTTCCCCAAGGTCAATTGTTTGAATGTTTAGCTTCCACATACCCACACATCAGTGAGAACATGTTAGATTTTTCTGTTTTGGGCTTATTTCAGTTAATGTAATGTTCTCCAGTGGAGATCTCTTGAACAACTGAAACTCTATACCCACTTATCAACAACAGAGACCCTTCCCTCTGTTGTTCCTCAGACTGTGAAAACCAGCATTCTACTTGTTGTTTCTATGAGTGTGAAGACCATAGATATCTCATTTAAGTGAAATCATACACCATTTATCATTTTGTGACCAGTTTATTTTTTTAGCATCAGATCCTCAAAGTTTATCCATGTTGTAACATATAAAAGAATTTTCTTCTTTTCAAGGATAAATAACATTCATTTTATGGATAGAAAATTTTTCTTTATTCATTTATTCAGTGATGGATATCTGGGTTGCTTCCACCGCTTGACTATTGTGAATAATACTGCAAAGAACACAGGTGTGCAAATACTTCTTCAAGATCCTGCTTTAAATGTTTTGGTTATACCCAGAATTGTAATTGTTGGTAATTTATTTTTAATTTTTTGAGGACCTGCCATACTGTTTTCCTTAGTGGCTGCACTATTTTATGTTTCCGTAAACAGTGCACAAAGTAACCAATTTTTCCACATTCTCATTAACATTTGCACTTTTCTGGGTTTTGCTATTTTTGTTGCTGTTTTTCCTAGTTTTGATTTTTGTGTCTAGATAGTAACCAATATGTGTGTGTCTGGGGAGTTATCCTCCTGCAGTTTTCATTTTCATTTCTTTAATGATTAATGACTTCAAGCATCTTTTCATATGTTTATTGGCCATTTGTGTATCTTCTTTGGAGAAATACCTAATCAGGTCCTTTGTGCATTTTAAAATCAGGGTTCTTGTTGTTGAGTTTAGGAGTTCTTTATGTATTTTGGGTATTAAATTCACATTAGTTACATGATTTGAAAACATTTTCTCTCAGTCTGTGGTTTGCCTTTTCACTCCATTGATTGTATCTTTTGATCCACATAAGTTTTTAAGTTGAATGTCATCTATTCATCTAGGTTTGCTGTTTTTATTGTGATTTTGGTGGCACATCTAAATTTTTTTTTCCCCAAATGTAATAAACTTTTCCCCTTATTTTCTTATAAGGGTTTTATAGTTTTATGTCTTATGTTTGGGTCTTCAATCTATTTTGAGTTAATTTTTGTGTATGGTTTAAGGTAACAGTGTGACTTAATTCTTTTGCATGTGTTTACTCAGTTTTTTGGACTTCGTTTGTTCAAAGCACTGTCCTTTTCCTATGGTGTGTTCTTCATACGCTGGTCAAAGATCATTTAACCACATGCTGGAGATTTACTTCTAGACTCTCTATTTTGTTCCATTGGTGTACATGTCCATTACTGAAACTTCACAATATTATATGAAATTAATTGTTAAGGCCTCTAACTTCGTTCTTTTCAAGGTTTTGTTTTGTCTATTGGGGGTTTCTTGAGATTGCATATGAATTTTAGGATCCTTCTTATTATATTTTGTTCTGCAATAAATGTCATTGAGATTTTTATAGGGATTGCATTGGATCTTCAGATCACTTTGAGGAATATAAACATTTTAACAATATTAATTCTTCCACAAGAATAATAAGGATAGATAAATTTCCATTTATTTGTGTCTTCTTTAACTTCTTGCAGCAGTATTTTATTATATTCAGTAAACAAGTCTTTTGGCTCCTTGGTTAAGATTATTCCTTGTATTTTATTCTTATGATGCTATTGTAAGTGAAATCGTTTTCACAATTTCCCTTTCATAAATTTATAAAAATTTATTTAAAACTAGATATTCTTGCATGCTGATTTTGTATCCTTTAACTCTGTTGAGCTTATTTATTAGTTCTAATAGTATTTTTGTGGAATCCTTTAGATAAAAGATCAGGTCATCTGTGAACAGATATAATTTTATTTTTCCCCTTCCAATTTGGATGCCTTCTTATTTTGTTTTCTTGCCTTATTGCTCTGAGTAAGACTTCGAGTATTTTGATGAATAGAAATATTGACAGTCGCATCATTGCATTGTTTCTTATCTTTGAGGAAAACATTTTAGCTTTTCACTGTTCACATTTTAGCTATTCACTAAATAGGATACTAGCTGTGGACTTTTCATATATGCACAATATTAGGTTCAGGTGCTTTTCCTAGTTTGTTGAGTGTTTTATCATAAAAAAGTGTTGAATTTTGTCAAATGCTTCTTCTGTATAAATTGAGATAATTATATAGGTTTTTTTCTTAATTTTGTTAACCTGGTGTATTATATTGATTAATTTCCATATGATGAACTATCTTTGCATTTTCAGTAACAAATCCTACTTGTTCCTTAGGTATAAGGTGATGTTCAGTTTGATTTCCTGGTATTTTCAAAATTTTTGTATCAATATTTCTCAGGGACATTGGTTTGGAGTTTTCCGCCCCTCCCCTATAGTATTTGTGTGTGTGTGTATGTGGGGGGGCTTTTTGGCATCAGTGATACTACCTTTATAAAATGAGCTTATAAATGTTCCCTTCTTCTGAAATTTAGAAGAGTTTGAGGAGGATTAGTGTAAATTCTTCCTTAACCGTGTGGTTAAATTCCCCAGTGAAGTCATGTGGTCCTGGGCTTTGTTCTTGTTGTTGGGAGGTTTTTGGTTACTGATTCAATAGATCCTTACAAATAATTAGCTGCTTTAGATTTTCTATTTCTTTGTAATTCAGCCTCAGTAGATTGTATATTTCTAACTGTTTGCATATAATTTTTCATAGTGTTGTCTTATAATCCATTTTATTTCTGAAGCATCAGTTTGTCCATTTTGTTAATCTTTTAAAAAAGACAGATTTTAATTTCATTGGCTTTTAAAAATTCTTCATTTCATTTATTTTGGCTCTAATTTATATTGCTTCCTTCTGCTAACTTTTAGAGTTGGTTTTCTTTTCCTTCTCTTAGTTTCTTGAGGAGTCCCGTTAGGTGGTTGATTTGAGATAGTATCTTCTTTTCCTAATGCGTTTATGGCTATCAGCTCCTCTCTTACTACTGACTTTTGTTATATCTCAGATATTTTGGTATATTTTATCCTGGGGTCCATTTGTCTCAAGGGATTTTCTAATTTTCTTTCTTCTTCTTTCTTTTTAAAGACAGAGTCTCACTTTATCACCTTCAGTAGAGTGCCATGGCGTCACGCAGCTCACAGCAACCTCCATCTCCTGGGCTTAGGTGATTCTCTTGCCTCAGCCTCCCAGGTAGCTGGGAACACAGGAGCCTGACACAATGCCCGGCTATTGTTTAGTTTTGCAGTTTAGCTTGGGCAAGGTTTGAACCCACCACCCTCGGTATGTGGGGCCAGCGCCCTACTCGCTGAGCCACAGGTGATGTCCAGATTTTCTGATTTTCTTTGTGATTTCTTCTTGGAGTCATTGGTTGTTTAAAAGTATATCATTTAAGTTCCATATATTTGTGAATTTTCTAGATTTCCTTCTGCTGTGATTTCTAATTCTATTCCACTGTGCTATAAAAGAATACTTGGTATGATTTTGTTTTAAGTTTTTTTGTTGTTATTGTTCCCTAATGTGGTCTTCTCAAGAAAGTTTCTTTTTTTTTTAGAGACAGAATCTCACTTTATCATCCTTGGTAGCATGCTGTGGCATCACAGCTCACAGCAACTTCCAATTCCTGGGCTTAGGCGATTCTCTTGCCTCAGCCTCCCGAGTAGCTGGAACTACAGGCGCCCACCACAATGCCCAGCTACTTTTTTGTTGCAGTTTGCCTGGGGCTGGGTTCGAACCCACCACCCTCGGTATGTGGGCCGATGCCCTATCCACTGAGCCACAGGCACCGCCCAAGAAAGTTTCATGTATACTTGAGAATAACTTATTCGGCTATTATTGGATGGAATGTTGGGGATATGTTTATAAAGTCCTATCAGCATATAGTGTTTTCAAGTCCTCTGTGTCCTTACTAATCTTTTCTTTGGTTTGTTCTATCCAGTGTTGTAAGTAGCTATTGAAATCTCCTACTATTGGCTTTGCGCCTGTGGCTCTATGGGCTAACGCGCCAGCCATGTACACCTGAGCTGGCAGGTTCAAATCCAGCCCAGCCCGCCAAACAACAATGCCAGCTGCAACCAAAAAATGGCCGGGCAAGGTGGTGGACGCCTGTAAGTCCCAACTTCTTGGGAGGCAGAGGCAAGAGACTCGCTTGAGCCCAGGAATTGGAGGTTGCTGTGAGCTGTGGATGCTACAGCACCCTATTCAGGGTGACAGTTTGAGGCTCTGTCTCAAAAAAAAAAAAAAAAGAAAGAAATCTCCTACTATTACTATTGCCTTCTATTTTTCTTTTCAGTTCTGTCAATGTTTCCTTCATGTATTTGGCAACTGTAATATTAGGTGCAAATATGTTTATAATTATTATATCTTCCTGAGGAATTATTCCTTTTATCATTATACAGTGTTCTTTTTTGTCTTTACAATTTTTGATGTAATGTCTATGTTTTCTCATATATGTATGGCCACTTCTATAATTTTTTGGTTAATATTTATGTGGAATAAATTTTTTTTTATCCTTTCACTTTTAGGGTTGATGTATCCTTAGAGCTAAATGGAATGTCTTGCAGATAGCATAAGGATGAATCTTGTTTTTTAATTCATTCAGCCAATCTTTGTTTTTTCACTAAGGAGTTTTTTCCATTTACTTTTAAAGTCATTCTGACAGAGAAAAATTTACTGCTGTTATTTTGATACTTATATTCTGTATGTTTTGTGGACATTTAGTCTATTTCTTTTTCATTTTCTTCCTTTATGTTTTGTTGATTTTTTTCATAATGCTGTGCTTTGATTAATTTTTCATGCCCTTGTCTGTGTTTTTGAAAGGTATTTTTTTTTGTGTGCATTTACCATGGTATTCACATAAAATATCTTAAATGTGTAACAATCTATTTTAAGCTGGCAACAACTTAATTTCAATTGCATATAAAAACTCCATGTCTTTACATCTCTGTAAAGAGATGCTATTGATCCTCATTTTATGCTATTGATCTCAAAATGACATCTTTTCATACTATGTATTTAAATACATTTATAACTTTTAAATGTTTTCATATTTTTAAGTTCCATGTGAGAACTGAACTTGATTTATACACCAACATTACAATGTGACAGTATTCTGTATTTGTCTGTATTATAGTTACACTATAGAACCCTGAACTTCCATATGCTTTCATATTGCTGTGTGGCATCCTTTTCTTTCAACTTGCAAAACGCCCTTAGGCGTTTTTTGTAGTGCAGCCCCAGGAATGATGAACGGCCACAGAATACATCCGGGAAATTCTTAATTTCTCTACGAGTTTTAAGGGATAGTTTTGCCTGACATAAAATTGTTAGTTGATAGGGATTTTGTTTAGTTTTGTTTTAGCTTTTTGAATATATTATGTTATTTTCTCCTGACCTGTAAGGTTTCTGCTGAGAAATTCACGATAATCTATGGGAATTCTCTGAAATGTGACTATTGTTCTTCTCTTGCTGCTTTCAAGATTCTTTCTTTGTGATTTTTGACAGCTTGATTATTGGTTATGTATTCATGTATTTGGATTTTACTAGTTTGAGTTTGTGAGTATTGAATTTTTATGTCCATTACTTTTCTAAAATTTGGGAAGTTTTTGATCATTATTTCTTCAAATAGACTCTTGTCCCTTCAGCTCTTGCTTTTCTTTCTTTAGGTTCACATGATGCACATATTGATTGCATTGATTAATGGTGTCCAATAAATCCCCTAGGCTTTTATTGTTTTTCTTCATTTTTTACATTTTTTTATTTGTTCCTCTGTCTCAATTACTTCAAATGATATGTTTTCAGGTTGACTAATTTTTTTCTTCTGCTTGATCCAGTCTTTTTTTGCACTTCCTTAGTGAATATTTCAACCAGTTATTTTATTCTTCACCTCCAGAATTTTGGAGTTATTTTTTTCTTTATGCTTCTATCTCTTTTCTGATATTCTCATTTTGTACATGCATCATTTTTTCCAATTTTATTTAATGGTCTGTGCTATTTTTTCAACACATTGAACATCTTTATGACACATTTAAAATTCTTTTCTTAGGTAGTTCAAAGATCTACGTTTCTTTAGAGTTAGTTTTGATAACTTGGTGAAAATCTTGGGTGAACATTATATTCTTCTCTTTTCTTTCTCAAGATAGAAGCCCAGACACAATCGGGAGTTTCCTCCTTACAGTAGAACCATGTTCTGCTTTTGAGGGTGAGGTCTATAGTGAGTAAATGCAACAAACTTCCCACCTGCTTTAATTTATTTTTCATGGCTTTATATTAGTCTGCAGTGCTGAAACCTCTTATCTGGTATCTAGATTTCTCACAAAGACTGTTTGGCCTGTATATTGTTAGGTCAATGTTTTCATGGGAGAAAGGAGGGCCTGGGGCTTCTTATTCTCTGATCTTGTTGTTGTCATTCTTCTGTGTTTTGTGGTTTTAATCTTACATATTCCAATATCTCTCTCCTCATCTCATACTAGTCTTGAAATCACTATAGTCATAAAAACTAGCAATCATATGACCACAGGAGAGGGAAGAATGAGGCTGGGATGCCCAAAGCCCTAATTTCTAATAAAATTTTATTATTTGACAGGTATGGGTGGTTCCCCAAAGACCACCACTTATAGGACTTGTCTTTGTTTGAATTACCACAGGGCTTACTCAGTGCAAATAGTCTTTCTTTTTGGGCATTTGTCAACAATAAAAAAAGGTCAGTGTCAATTGTTTCATATTTTAGTTGTGTGAGGTAGCCATAACAGCTGGGGCAAACAAGAACTAGCCAACATCTTAAAAGAATAGGCTGGAAATGAGATGTACCAGGGGGCAGGCTTTGGAAAACTTACATATTTCTGAAAGCTTAGAAGGACACATGTATGTTCAGGCCTGTGTGGATATCCAGAAAAGACCTGAGAAGTCTCTAACATCTTATGTATGGTTGACATTGAGTCTTTTCATAAGTAATAATTGAAGTTTAAGAAAGATTTGGAAACAATCTGCTGGAATATTGAAAAAAATGACTATACACACCCATACACAGTGTCCATCAGTAAAGGTTGTGAAACATAGTGGTTAAAGGCATTTAAACTACTTTGTCCAATTACTAGCTGAGGAAGCCTAGACCCTGGACAAACTAGAAAAATGATTTAATTATGAATTTGAAATATGTTCAAAGAATTAAAGGAAACAACTAAAGGAAAGTATAAAAATGAATCTTATCAACTTGAGAATGGCACTAGGGAAAAAGAATTATTTTTAAAAGCAGATGGAAATTCTGCAGTTAAATTGTAATTTAAAAAGTGAAAGGATTAAAAAACCACTTATGGTGCTCAACATTGATTTGAAGTGGAAAATTTCCAAGATTTAATGAAAAAAAAATTCATGTAAATACCCAAGAAGTTCAACAAACTCTAATCAGTATAACTCAAAGAGCTCTACACTGAGACACATTACGTTTAAACTGTCAAATGACATAGAAAAGAGGGAACTCTCAAAAACAGCAAGAAAGAAGTGGTTTATCACATACAAAAGATTCTGAATAGGATGATGTCCAGTTTCTCATGAGAAACTATAAAAGGCCAGAGGGAATAGGAAGACATATGTTTTTAAAGCACTGAAAGAAAAAGGCTATCAACCAGCAAAACTATAGCAAGTTTTGTATCCAGCAAAACTATCACTGAAAACACTTACATTACTACATAATGAAAAACTAAAAGAATGTTTTCCTAACTTCACCTACTGGAAATACTAAGGGGAGTCCTAAAATGTAAGAGCACTTGGCAGTAGCTCAAATGTGCCTGGATAAATAAATAAATTGGTAAAGGCAGGTATGGCACATATGAAAGGCAGTATAAACGTATTTTTGTTTATAATATTGTCTTCTCCAATATAATTTAAATGACAATCACCTAAAGTAATAAATATAGAGTTCCATGGAAAAATTTATAATAAATATAAATTGAATTTGTATGATAATAATAGTACAAAGTAAGCAGATAAAATGAAGGTATACTGTAGCAGATATTTTCTAGACCACTGAAATTAAGTTGCTATAAATCAGAGCTATACTATATTGATATAAATGTAATGGGAATTCCCAAGGCAATCCCTAGGAAAATATAGTAACAGAAATGACATGAGAATTAAAATGGTATACTAGAAAATACATTTTTGACATAAAAGAAAAAAAAAATAGAGACATATATGGATAAAAATAATTCAAAACCACATAAAAAGTAGGAGGAGCCAAGATGGTGGCCGAGTAACAGCTTCCTTGCAACTGGGCTCGGTGAGACTGGGGAGAGAAGACTTCAGGCATCTCTGGCTGGCGAGATCTGCCCAGAAACATCCCTTTGGGGACACAAGGAGACAGCATGAGACTTCTGGACCCCCTGAGGAAGGCAAAAGCTGAGGAGATCTGGCAAGTCGTTGCATGTGTTCATTCGGTCTAATCCTGCCGGCAGCTGTGACTACAGCACCAGTGAGATTGCAAACTGGAAAGGCCTTACCTGTGAGCTGTTTGGGTTTCTTTTGGACTTGGCACTTGGTTGAACTGCCTTGAGAGAACTGGGGCAAGAGTGCAGAGGTATTTGAGTGTT
>CAUYON010077091.1:0-19933 GCA_963573935.1 Arctocebus calabarensis
AAACCCATTTGAAGCCCCAGTCTGATCAGAGAAAATAGCCTTGACAGAAATAAATTCTGCGAACTTGTTCTGTTCCAGCAGCAACATCAATCAGGGACAGGGCTGGAACTGAGTGAAACACCCCAGCCCCTGTTCAGCACCCAGGTTGTCAAGCCTCCCCTCCCCCATGAGAGAGGTTCACAGTATACTCCATACCTCCATACAAACAAGCGAACAGAATTCGGATGTCCTCCCACTGTACCCCATGGGAGAGACGCTCTATAAACCAGACCTCCTTCCCCACCTTGCCCCTCTGTCACACCCAGTCGGTGGTAACAGTTGTGATCCAGTTACCTCCAATGAGCAGATGCTCCAGAGGTTTGCACCTGCCTGGGTCACAGTGAGGTCTGTGGCTCTACAACCAGTCTGCTACTCCCTGTCACTGTTTGGCAGGGGGAGGTGAGGCCTGACAAACTGGGTACTTGATAGGGGCTGGGGCAATTCACTCAGTTCCAGCCCTGTCCCTGATTGATGTTGCTGCTGGAACAGAACAAGTTTGCAGAATTTATTTCTGTCAAGGCTATTTTCCCTGATCAGATTAGGGCTGCAAATGGGTTTTACTCAGTCTGTGAGTTCTAGCCCTTTGTCTTAGCTTTCATCCCCTGAGGGCCAGGTTAAGCAAAGCAGCACCTCTGCGAGTATTCTAATCCCTGCTTTGTCCAGCCAGTACGCCTCAGGCAAATCCTTTACAGGGCTTGGTTTTGTTGCCGGTCCGCTCTGCTGGCACTGGAAGAGCGGCCCCCTTCCCCTGGCTGCCCAGAAGACTGGGAGTGTCTCCTCAAAACATCCCCAGGGTGCAGCTCTCCAGCTATTATTCTCGGAGCTGGTCGCGAATCGTGCCTCAGGAGACCTTCCCAGAAGCCACGTCTTCCCTCAGCTCACTCTGAGCCGGGAAACCAGCACAGTTCAGGAACAGTCCATGCCCATCCACACCCCTCAAGAAAATCTCCAAGAATCAGGACTCTATGGGGAACAGGCCCCAGACCTTGGGGTGAGAGTGGAGGGGAACACCAGGAACACCAACTTGCAGGTAGAGAGTATATACAGTTTTATGCCTGGCTGGAGAGTGCCGTGGCACCCTAGAAGGGGAAGGAGGTCTGGTTTTTAGAGAGTCTCTCCCGTGGGGTAGAGTGGGAGGACATCCGAACTCTGCTCGCTTGTTTGTATGGAGGTATGGAGTATACTGTAAACCTCTCTTATGGGGGAGGGGACTCCCGTCTGCTTGGTGATGTGCTCTGTACCTTTTTCATTGTGTCCTCGGGGTCTCAGGTCGCCCTAGCAGGATTGATGTGCGCTCTTCGACCTTTTCTTTTGGGTCAGATCCAAACCATCGGCTTTCTTGCTGAGTTTCTGTCTTTTAACTCTCCTTCTGGATGGGAACCTCTGCAGAAAGCTGGCTACAGATCGCCATCTTGGCTCCTCTCCTGTCATTTTCTTCTTTCCTCTCTCATTTTATTTTGTTTTTAATTTTAGGTTAATGTGAGGGTAAAAACAATCAAGTCACAATATTGAATTTGTTAGGTAGAGTCTATCTTATAGTTATGTCCCACACCCTAAAGGTGTGCTGTATACCCAGGATCTCATTCTTGGTCAGGTTGGTCTCATACTCCTGAGCTTAAGCGATCCGCCTACCTCCATCTCCCAGAGTGCTAGGATTACAGGCTTGAGCCACCATGCCTGGCCTTTATGTTCCCTATTTTTGTTTTATGTGTGTATGTAAAATAATCTTAGACGCTTATAGGAGCCTCTCTTTTGCTCTGCTGTCAAGTGATATAAATTTATGTGTGTGTTTTTTTCATTTGTTGTGCTCTGTGGTGGTCCCTTTTAATTTGAATTTCCTCTTCTTCAATTTGGGAAATTTTCTTGAATTGTTTTTTCTATTTGCGTTTGAAAGTTCTTTCTAGAACTTTTGGTTTTTCAGATTTTGGATTATTTATGCTGATCCTTTCATTTTATTGTCATTTTTCCTTTCATTTTCAATCTCAATAGATTGTGGGGGTTTTAATTTATGGGAGATTTCCTCAACTGTATTTTACAGTCTTTCCACTAATTGAAGAATAATTAATATTTTTTAATTTTTATTTTAAAGAACTATTTTTATTCTTTGAAAATTTCAAATAAATAGCACTTATATATATATTCTATACTTTCTTTGTGGATCAAAATTATTTTTTTTCTTTTTTGAAGTTTTCTCTTTCCAGCATTGTCTCTTTATTTCAAGTTCCTTTCCTCTGTGTTTTCCTTAAATCTCTGAATGTTACATTACTAATTTTTATCTAATATTTGATTTGATAAATATTGTACTTTATTTATATTGTATAAAGTACAAAATAAGTACTTGGATACTTTCTTTGAGGTTGGAACTTGTTGAATGGCTGGTGTCACTGTGGGAATTGGACACAAATCATGTTTTTCTTGGGGGAGGGGATAATCAATTATCAGTATCAGTCCTTTTCCTTGGACTTACCAGTTTGCACAGAAAGGTATTCCATTGGCACTCAGTGCTTAGAGAATAAAAGAAGGGGAGTTCTCCTTATCCAGTATATATAGTCTATATAGATTTTTAGATTAATCTCCCCTTTTTAATGTGCACCATACCCTTTGTTGTATCTCATGTTCCTTAGTACAGAGTTCTTCTGGTTTAACCTTTCCAGAGTGTACCCTGCAGTCATCTGCCAGGGTGAATATTGAGTAGTTGCTTGGCTGCATGAATTGAGGGAAAGGATCTGTGGTCATTAGATTGATATTCAGTCTTTCCTTATCTTTTTTAGTTTCATTTGCATCCTGCCTTCTGAGCTGACTAACCTATTTATTTCTTATTTTTCAGGGGCTTAGTGCAGATCAACTTGCTTAGTTTAATTACCCAAAGGCCCTTTTCTGTGTTCTTCTAAGTCTCCTCATTTCTACTTGTTCACCTTCCAAAATTTGTTGACTGCTGTTGCTTTTTGCAATCTTACCATTCAGCTCTTGTCTTTTCATTTTCATTTCTTTATTAGTTTAAATTCCTAAAAAAAATTAACACTTCTTTTGTGGTGGTTAAGGGTCAGATGGTGGTAAACATATGGTTTGACTCCTTCATCTTTTGTCTCCACAGAGCTATAGAGATCATTCTTATTAATTCCTCTTTTAAATTATAGATGATAATTAGAGGGATGATTGAAGTGCGTTACTGAACATTAGAAAGTTGACACTGAAGGAAAGGTCTCAATTATGCTATAAGAATTATAGCAGGCAAGAAAGTTGAGTAGTAAAAGAGTTAGGGTTAAATGGCGCGTTTTAGGATTAAGAATATTGTATGGAGTTGGTTTTTTATAGAAATGTACTGAAAAGAGAGGAAATAGCATTACATTATTTTATATTTAATTGTATCACAAAAATTGGTAATGATTGTTAGATTATTTTATTGGTAGTACTGTGTATATCTGAGAAATGTCTGGTTGTAGACACTCATGCTTGTAATTGTAATGGGAGGCCAAGGTGGGAGGATCACTTGAAGCCAGGAGTTCAAGACCAGCCTGAGCAAGATTGAGACCCAAGTCTACAAAAAATAGAAAAAATTGCTGGGGTGGTAGAGCGTGCCTGTAGTCCCAGCTACTTAGGAGGCCAAATGATTCAGGTTGCAGTGAGCTATGATGGCACCTTGTCTCAAAATAAAAACAAACAAAACCCTGAGAAAGATAATGGTTGTAAAAATTTAACTCTAAATTCTCTCTCTCTTTTTTTTTTTTTGTAGAGACAGAGTCTCACTTTATCGCCCTGGGTAGAGTGCCATGGTGTCACACTGCTCACAGCAACCTCCTGCTCTTGGGCTTAAGCGATTCTCTTGCCTTAGCCTCCCTAGTAGCTGGGACTACAGGCACCCGCCACAGCGCCCGGCTAACTCTAAATTCTTGATAGTATTAGTCTAAGCCAATTTTTTATATACAGGTATATAAAATTCTTATTAGAAGAGATTTCATGCAACTCCTTCTGATAAGTCATACATAACATGCATGCGATATTAACAAAGACTTATTATTTATGATTCAAGGTAGTGTACAAAGCTGGAAACTCTAAAAGAAGGAATATTATAAGATAATTTAAAAACAAAATCATTTGGCCCATTCAGATTCTTTTGCTTTTGAATATACCAGAAACTAATCCAATTCTTTTGGTTCTGAACCCATTAGCAACTCTTGAAAGAATCTTTTAGTTAATAGATCTTGCTAATAACTATATATGTTTCCTATATATATATTTTTTTAAATTTGGTACTGGTAAGAATCCTAACTATGAGGGCTTCAGGACTAGGAGAGGTTATCATTAAGTTCTATATTCTTCTCATTGTTTAATGTATTGATTGCAGCAGAGTAAGCTGTTCACTGATTATAATTACTTGCAACCACAAAAGATGTTACATAGGTATGGAAGCTTAGCATCTTTTCTTATAAGAAATGTGACCCAGGATTTACCACTTTACAGCCTGAGCCTTTAGCAAAATCTTTATGTCTTTTTGCAGTTTTTTTTTTTTTGGCCGGGGTTGAATTTGAACCCACCACCTCCGGTATATGGGGCTGGCACCCTACTCTTTTGAGCCACAGGTGCTGCCCCAAATCTTTATTTCTTTAAGCTTTCATTTTCATACTTGTAAAATAGAAAAATAGAGATAATAATAGCTACTTCAGGGTTTTTTTGAGTGTGATAATTAAAGTAGGCATAATTCAAGGAGCTCAGTAAATGTTCAGTGAATGTTAGGTGCTGTGATAGTACTGCCCTTTCTGTGATGATTATATTAGTATTGTTGACATCATTTTATTTTCAGAGATACTAAAGTTTTTTGAGACACAGGTTTTCAGAATCTGATAAAAGTGCCTTAGAAAAATGTATAAATACATATTATTGAGATACCATTTTATAGGTTTCATAAACCCATAGACACTGGTTTTCGGAATTTCTCCTCTGAGGATAAAGAATATCACTTCAAATGGAAACACAGGTGGCAAATATTTGAAAATAGCCAACAATGAATATAGAATTACATAAAAGCTAAATTGAAATTAACAAGTTAACAGCTCCTTCTGAAGTTATAGGTTAGTATGGTACATGGTATTTCTCAAGGTAACATCCTAGTCTAACTATTTGAAAATCATTTAATTTGTCAGTTACATTGTAACTTTCTGGACCACAGCTCAAGATAACTTAAAATTTCTTTTTTTTTTTTTTTTGATAACTTAAAATTTCTTCGAGAAGTTATGGCTCTTCTTGAACACATTGAAGATGGAAATTAATGTTTAACACATCTATCATAAGTTTATAGTCTTAATTATTCATACATAGTTAAAGAAGCTTCAAATATGAAAGATAGGATAAATTTTAACAAAATGTGGAATGAGGAAAAGAAAAATTATGTTGGTTGATGCTCATGAATATAGGCAGAAAAAGAGTAGTAAAGTCATCTGTGATGGGATCAGATTGTGTCTAATACTTTATCTATTTCACTTTCAACTGAGGTACTTTGGACAAAAACGAGTTAGCTTTCTAATCCATTGTATCTTCTTCTATAAAATAGGAATAATTAGAATATCTATATAATAAGCCTGTGGTAAGGATTAAATGAAATATTATGTATAACACAGCAATGCTGAGTCTTCAGTAAATGTTAATTGATTAGAGCAGTTCTTCATTATCATCATAATTGTTATCATAGTGGTTGTCAGTACTGTCAATATAATGTTCTTTTTCTTCTTTCCTTTCCTTTTTCTTTTCTTTTCTTTCTTTCTTTTTTTTGAGACAGTCTCACTTTGTTGGGTAGAGTGCTATGGCATCATGGCTCACAGCAACCTCAAATTCTTGGGCCCAAGCAATCCTCTTGTCTCAGCCTCCCAAATAGCTGAGACTACAGGCACCAGCTACAATGCCTAGCTGATTTTTCTGTTTTTGGTAGAGATGGGGTCTCGCTCTTGCTTAGGCTAAGTATAATATTTTTAAGGCTTCTCTTCTATAATCTCATCTACCCTTCAGGACCAAAATGAGGTTCTTTCTTTTAAATGAAATTTTTCAGTGGCTCAAGTCTTTAGTTCTAGAACTGTAAGAGGCTGAGGGGGGAGGATCACTTGAAATTAGGAGTTTGAGACCATCCTGAATAAGAGCAAGATCCTGTCTTTACTAAAAATAGAAAAACTAGCCCATTGTAGTGGTATGTGCTTGTAGTCCTTGCTATGGAGGCTGAAACAGGAAGATTGCTTGAACCCAAGAGTCCGAGGTTCCTTTGAGCTAAGCTGAAGCCATGCCAAGGAGATAGAACAAGACTTTGTTTCAAAAAAAAAAAAAAAAATTCCCATCCACTTATTTATGGTAATTATTTTATATCCTTCTGCAAATAGTCCAGGTTAAAATTGTTAATATTCACTTTTTTCTTTCTTTTTTTTCTTTTTTTTTTTTTTTTGAGACAAAGCCTCAAGCTGTCGCCCTGGGTAGAGTGCTGTGGCCTCGCAGCTCACAGCAACCTCCAACTCCTGGGCTCAAGCAATTCTCTTGCCTCAGCCTCCAAGTAGCCAGGACTACAGATAGCCACCACAACACCGGCTATTATTTTGGATGTAGCTGTCATTGTTGTTTGGCAGGCCTGCCTGGGTTCAAACCCGCCAGCTCTGGTGTATGTGGCTGGCGTTTTAGCTGCTTGAGCTACAGGCGATGAGCCTTATGTTTTTCTTAATTGATACAAATCTCTTTGCTCAATTTTATCTACATAGAGCATGTCTGTTTTGTTTATTGAAATTTAGCTTAGGAGCTGTTTTGAGCTATAATTTGAGTGTCACTAGTCTGAAAATTTGAAATCCCAAATGCTCTAAAATTTGAAAGTTTTTGATTGCCAACATGCTGCTCGAAGGAAATACTCCTTGGAGTGTAGAGTGTTCTGATTTTCAGATTAGGGATGCTCCACTGGTAAGAATATAATGCAGTTATTGCAAAATCCAAAATAATCCAAAATCCAAAATACTTCTCATCCCAAATGTTTTAGGTAAGGGATGCTCAATCTGTATTTTGTTTTTATCTCTTCATGCCACTTGATGAAGACATTTTGGGGAGTTTGTTTATTCAGGTAGTTTTCTACTTAAATGTCTTTGTCTAAATGAAATTTAATTTATTTTAAAAGAAAAATCTTACTCTGTATTCTAAATCTAAAAATGATTTTTTAAACTGTCTCTTGGTTTTTAAATAAAACCTGTGCATTTACTATGATTTTGTAGCTTGACTAATCAAGAACTGACTACATAAGTATAGTTATAAGAGTTCAGTCCTTTTATTTTAAAATTGCATGCTTTCACCTCCTAAACACTGAACTATGAAACCTAACACAAATACTGTAAGAACATCTGAGGTAGATAATTAAAGTATAATTAAGTTTAAATGCCTTGGTGAAGGAGTATAAAAATTATTTAAATTCAATCGGCTAGTACATTTGCAGTTTTCTTTTATTAGGTGTGAAATCTAAGAATCCCCTGCCAACTCTTGAGGGCTCAATCCAGAATGTTGAATTGAAGTACTGCAGCACATCATTGGTCAAATGTGCCTCTGGGACCATGGGATCAATAAAAATTTGTGCCAAAGCCCCAGGTATGTGCAGCTGGACCGTGTAAAACTTTATTGCCTGTATAGGAGAATTGGCCTTGCATTTTACAAGGAGCGTTACTGAAACAAGAATTTACTCATTGTTCCTATGAATCAGAGGTTTTAAATTTTTACTTAAAAAAATTTTTTTTTTAATTTTGCCAGGATGATGCTTCTTGACTTAAATACAAAATTTTATGGAAGGAGAAAAACTTTACATAGTTTTAAGCATGGTTATAAGGGAGAAAAATTAAAAGGATATTTATTCTTATATCTTTTTTGGGGAGTTAGAAGGTATAGGTATAGATGACAGAAAAATTAAAATGCTGTTAAAATAACAGAATTGCACAGAAAATCTCATTGTTTTAAATTTAGGGTTATAATTGAATTCACCTTCCTACCAATATTTTATTTTATATATATTTTTAAAACTATAATTTTTTTTTTAGCAAAAACTAAATTTCTGGATAAGCTTATAAAGGCACAGAGTCCATTGAATGTTTAGAAGACAATGTGTTCAAGTTGTTTTCTTTTATAAACTTTTCTACATTCTTTAGCAAAATGTTACAAATCAATTTTAAGAGGTAAAAGTGCTTTTATCAGACTCCTTATACCTAAATATACAACTAATTACCAAAAAAAAAAAAACTAAAATTTTATATTAAATCATGTTCTATTTTAAATTCAGACATCCTCAAGATATTCCTATATTTTATTTAGTAAATTTTGTTGCTATTTATAAATGTTTCTATTCAGGAGAGAGTGGAAAAGAGAAGTTGATTCCTTTGCTTCAGGGTCCTTCTGACACTAAAGACCTTCATAGCACCAAGTGGCTCAATGAGAGTAGAAAGCCAGAATCTCTCTTAGCTCCAGATTTGATAGCCTTCACAATTCAAGTTCCGCAATATATGGACTATTGCCACAGTTCTGGTAAGTACAAACATATCATTATTCTGTTATTTTGCATTTTCTTCTCCAAAAAGGCTTTCAAAATTGAGTGTTTTTTTTTTTTTTTCTTTTATAGTGGTTTGTATTTATTGGGATAGTCCCTGCAATTGTGCTTTTTCAAAATTGAAGTGAAACATTTTTGTGTAATTTTTGATAATGGAAATGTTTTTATAAACAATAATGATTTTATTTTATGTGAAAATTTAGCTGTATGTATAATATTTAACCTCAGATTGTATCTATAAAGTACAACTGAGTTTTAAAATATAGCATATCATATAATACATATTTTCCTGGGATAATAGCACTTCATGACCCACAGTTTGTTACATTAAATTAGCTGTTTGGGCCTTCCGTTGTTTTGTAGAAAGGAAACGATTTTGGTGTTGGAACTGAGAAATAACCTCAGGGGTCATGATCTTAATTTTTATAGCTTTATTTTTCCTGGTAGAACCTTGCTTAGAATCTATTTCAGTTTTTTTAAATACCATAATAGCAAAGCTGTAATACCTCTTATGTTTAGAGGAAATACTAGAAGGATCAATAAAGACTGGGGGTAAAGTAAAGGTATGATAGGGGTAGAGACCAATATCTACCATGAGTTCACTTAGCCAGTATGTGTTTAGTAAAGCCAAGGTGGTCAGTCAATGAGGATGGCAATAAGATAGTAATGTAGAGATTGTTTTAAAGGTAGTGTTCTGAATTTTTTCTTTAGAATTAATTGGCCAGTGAATAGTTCCAAATTGGTGCTTAAAAATATAGCTTTATTAACATTATTCAACAAATACTGTAGCTTACCGAAAGTAGTTTAAGCATTTAAATTCAAAGTAGAAACTATGAAAAGATTTATAATTAACTAGATAAACTATATGGGGGTGAATATTAAAGCAGTGTGCAGGGATACAAAAACATTGGGAGATGAATTTTGTTGCAATATTGTTTGCAGCTGAATGGCATCCACATTAGAAGATGGAAATTAATATTTGAAAGATGAGTATGAGGATGCTTGTCAGCATTCTTCTACAGGAGACATTCATCAAAAACATATTAGCTTGGTGAAAATGGGTATGGAATTGTGAACAAAGAATGATGTGAGGATGGCTCCAAGACCCAAATTAGGGATTTATCCATCTTTTAAAGCAGAGCTAAAGAAATGAATAGATTAATAGAAGGCCAGGTAATCTTCTAGGCTTTGGGGCTCATATAGCCTCTGTCTCAACTACTTGGTTCTGCTATTGTAGCACAAAAATAGCCACGGACAATATTTAAATGAATTGACGTGACTGTGTTTCAATAAAACTTTATAAAAACAGAAAGTGTGACTGTTTTAGAAAGAAGGGATTGTTGGTTAAATAAAACATCATGTCTTTGTTAATACCACTTTAATCATGTTCCTTAAATATGGTATTTGGTAAATTCCTTTACATAATTACCTGTATAGTGGTTTTTGTTTTCAAATCATATTATTACGATGTTATTAAAATGACCGAAACAGTCATTGTTTTGAAACCTAAGGTGATAATCTTATTTGAAGCTGCCACATATTCTTGAGTTGGACTCCTACTAATTTTTTGTTTTGCTACATATACAATTAGTTAAACTTATTTAAGTAATAAGCTGATTTTTTTCTAACAATATTTATATTTGTAATTTAAATGCATTTCTAGGTATGTAAACTTTTATTTGCATTTTTAACTTTTTATATAGTTAACATGTATAAGAAAAATTAACTGTGACACCTATGATATTTATAAGGTAAAATTTTACATTTTTTTCTTGCTGTTAAGGAAATTCACCTAACCTTCTATATTAGTGTTATGTTTAGTTATGGATTTGTGTATAAAATTTTTATGGATTTGTGTATTTGTGTATAAAATTTTAGTGTGATCATGCATTTAGTCCTTTGAAAATAGTCCTTTGGGTATATTTTAATCCTAAAATGTAATGCGTTTTAAGTTAAGTTACATTCACATGCTTTATTTAGGGCATTTTAAAATTTTAATTTTCTATCCACCTTGGAACTGCTACTTACATTCATGAGTTAGGTATTATGATAAGGTTTAGACAGTTCTTAAGGTACTATTTTTTAAGATTTATTTTAATTAATCTTATGTTCATGCAACAAGATTTAAGTTGGGCATATATATATGACTGATATTATAGACAAGTCATAAATAAATCAATCTTAAATGAGGACATTATTATTATTATTTTTTTTTTTTTGTAGAGACAGAGTCTCACTTTACTGCCCTCGGTAGAGTGCCCTGGCATCACACAGCTCACAGCAACCTCCTATTCCTGGGCGATTCTCTTGCCTCAGCCTCCTGAGTAGCTGGGACTACAGGCGCCCGCCACAACACCCGGCTATTATTCTGTTTTGTAGTTGGATCGAGGCTGGGTACGAACCCGCCACCTTCAGTATATGCCCTACTCTCTGAGCCACAGGTGCCACCCCTTAAATGAGGACATTATTAACAGTCTTTCAAGACTATTGAACTATTACCCTGTCATCATGTGTCTTCCTAGCCATTGCATCTACTTTTTCTTTCTTTCTCTTTTATGCAAAAACTGACATATACTTATTTCTGTACTCTTCTTTCTTTAGTGCTTATCAGAATCTACCACACTATCATACTTTAGGTATTACTGCTTTATATTATTGATTTTTTTCTCCTATGAGGGGAATTTTATGCTTCATTTGGGCAGGAATTTTTGTATTTTTTGGTCACTCCTATATTCCCAGTGTTTAGAACCATACCCTGCAAGTAGTACTCTTATTTAATAACAAGAAATTTTTAGTGAATGAATAAGTAAGTGATGAGTATATTTATGTTTCTTTGGTTTTTGAGTTTGGAAAATCAAGTGTAAGACTGAACAGGAATCTTCTCTTACATTTCAGGCGGGGGGAAAGATGCTGGCTGGTTAAACCTTTCTAGATGAACAATTAAAGAAAAGCCTGTGTGTTTTTACAAATAAATAGATGTGCAGGTGAGGTTTGTTACTGAACTTTTCCCCTGGGTTTATAGAATCTGAATGATGATCATACTAACTGGCTTCTGAGGATCCTGGCATAATGTGTAGCAGACAGCCGCTGTTATGAATATGCTCTCAAATTGGTGTCCTTTCTCAATTTGTTTAAGACTAGGGACCAGTAAATTTTGTGGATATTATACAGAAGTGAATTAGGAAGTGATTTTTGAGAGGAGCTTTGTTAGGCAAAGTATTTTGACTGTGATTTCGGAATGTGAGAGAATGTATAGCTTTTTAATGGGAATTAGGAATTAAACTTTCTGAGAAATATTAATGGTGTTGATAAAATTCCTTATAAAAACAGTACTTTACAGTGTAAAAATGAACTTTAATGTAAATTATTGTATCTGCTTACAAATGAAGACTGATTTAGGCATAGCATAGGCTGTCTATGATTTATAGCAGGTTCTGTAGGAGGTTCTAGACTATAAAGATCTGAGTCTTTATTATATTGTTAATGTTTAAATAAATTTTGGAGTGTCTATTATTTAGTAATAGGAAATGATCACAAAGTATATCAATTTAGTATCAAAAGAGCTTAGGCCATCATTTCAACCTTTTTTTTTGGTGCTAGGAGTTAACCTTCCCCTTTTAATTTTTTACAATTAGGAAGATCTTTTTTATTTTATTTTATTTTATTTTTTTGAGACAGAGTCTCACTCTGTTGTCCTGGGTAGAGTGATGTGGTATCATTGAAGCTCACAACAACCTCAGACTTTTGGGCTTAAGTAATCCTCCTGCCTCAGCCTCCCAAGTAGCTGGGACTAAAGACACCCTCCACAATGCCCTGCTAGTTTTTCTATTTTTAGTAGAGACAAGGTCTTGCTCTTGTCTCAGGATGGTCTGTAATTCCTGAGCTCAAGCAATCCAGCACCTCGATCTACCAGAGTGCTAGGATTACAGGTGTGATTCACCACACATAGCCACCATCATTTTAATTTCTAAGCCAGTGTTAGCAGTTTCCTTTTCATGTCTCTTGCTGTCTACTTGCTCCAGCTTTAATGACCTATTTTAAGTTTTTCAGTGTGACTATGCTTTTACATATGCTGTTTTTTCTGTCTGAGATTCTCACAACCTTCCCTGCCCTTTCTATACTTGCTTAATTTCAGTTCAGTCTTAAGATCTTAGCTTAGTTACTACCTCTTCAAGGAAGCATTCCCTGCCCTGTCTCTCCCTTCCTGTTTCCAAATTTAGTCAGTCTAATTAAGGACCTCAGTTACATTCTTCATAGCCCACATGATGCATATATTTATATAGTCTGTTTTTACTACTAGTGAATTTCTTGAAGGTAGAGTTAGCCACTGGTTGCTTATCATTTTATCTCTAGGGCCTAACATTGCCTGACACATAAGGAATTCTCGAGAAGTCATTTGTTGTATGTATGTATGAATGAATGAATGAACGTTTGTGACAGATGGTGAAAGTAAGAATGTATTTGACAGATAAATAATAAGTTCTGAATACACATTAGCCTCCTCACCCTTTCTATCCCTGTGTTTCTTCCTTCTCTTCCTTCTCATTTGTATCTCTGCCATTGGAGAAAGTACCCGCCAAGGTCTTCTTCTGTTCTAATTATAAGTAGATTCTTTGTTCATTGGATTGTAATGTCTATTTTTTGGTTTGATGTTACTTTTATAAGTGATGTAAAATAATATGTCAGAATAATATGCCTTACATATACCTGACAATACTTGTTATCTTATCTCCCCACCCCCATTCAGTATTTATCCTCTTTAGTCTCTACTATTTATAGCTATGATTGTACCCTCTTTATTGAAACCTTAGGCTCTCTTGGCTTCAGGTGTTAAGAGGTAGAGACATACCTCTCGTATGTCTCTACAATCTTTTGTGTTTTTCTATTTCTCATGAATGGAGGCACTGACTGTCTTTTTTCTGGACTATCTTTTCAAAGATGTTTATATAGTGAACATTGTCGTAAATGTGTCTCACTCTGGAGCAAACTGAAGACATGCTTACTGTCTGCTATAAAACACTTTGCTCCTTGAACAGGATTCATTTCCTATTAGGTTCATTTCCCATTATGTAATTCACTGCATGTATGGGTATCCATCTGGACACATCTGCCTCCCATCACCTCTGTGAGATTTGTGGGGGTAAAGGGACCTGATGCACATATGTTGCTATTCATGATGCTTCCTGTGTGATGAGTAATAAAGTCCTTAGTCTATGACTCAGGAGCCTTGTCTTCTGCAGCATTCATGATACTGTGTAGGGCAGAACCTTATGCTTTTTACAATTCTTGACACCAGAACAATATTGTTTCTTGGTTCTGCTTGTTTTGTTCCTTTCCTCAAACACGTGTCTCTTGTATCTTAAATACAGGTTATTTCTAAGACGACATTCTTGATCTTCTTTCTGTATGGATGATCTAATCAACACTTCTGGTTTCAGCAAGCAACCATAACTTTATATCTCTCTGTCCATTTGTTTTCTTTTGATATCTATATTCCAAATTTCAGATACCTCTTAAATAATCTGCTATGGATATTTTATTTGTGCCTAACATTTAAATTCAGGTGAGGTAAGGGGAGGAGTTGAAAAATATAGTTAAAAAAGCAAAACTAGCTCATCGGTGATAGCTCAGTGAGTAGGGCACCGACCACATACACCAAAGCTGGCAGGTTTGAGCCCAGCCTGGGCTAGCTAAACAACAATGATAACTGCAACCAAAAAATAGCTGGGCATTGTGGCAGATGTCTGTAGCTACTTGGGAGGCTGAGGCAAGAGAATCACTTACTCGGGAGGCTGAGGCAAGAGAATCACTTAAGCCCAAGAGTTTGAGGTTGCCATGAGCTGTGATGCCATGGCACTCTCCTGAGGACAACATAGTGTTCAGCAAAAAAAAAAAAAGCAAAACTGAACTCATTATCATTTTTCTTCCGTATTTCATACATCATTATTTACTCCTTTGAGTAATGGTACTATTTCCCTCTTAGTGCTGTCAGTTTGTCAGCAGTAGCTCAATTCCTTCTACTTTATTCCCCTGCATTTGGTCGATGTTCCACAAAAGATGCCTTTTGTTTTTTAAACTGAATAGCCGAGCCCTGGACTAAACATCATAAGTTTATTTTAGTCATTTTCCATATGATTTGTCTGAAGATTCATTGCCATAATGATTGGTTTCACTTCATGTTTGATAATATCTCCTTTAAAATGATACTCCAAAATTTGACACAGTCTTCCACACAGCACAAAGTACAACCCGTACACTTCTGAAATTTGTATAGTGGACTTCTGTCTAGTCGTTCTTTGTCTTGAGTTTATGCAGCAATAGACACTATAGATGTTTTCACGTGAGCTACTCTTAACAGTTTTACGTATTTTATATGTCTACATTAGTCTGTGAACCTACATGGGGAACTTTATACTTGTTTGTATGAAATTTCACCTAGTTGATTTCAATGCACAATTAATGAAGAAAGACATCCTTTAAAGTATCTGCTTACTTGTAGTTACTTATGCAAGTCAGATGCACATGTAGTTTTTGCTTTTAATATATAGAACTTAAAATAGATTTTTTTCCTAAGATGAGAAAAATAGGGTAACATGATTGTAATGTTACTTTAAAATGATTTAAAACAAATGTTCCCTTAAAGTATCTTCAAATGTAATGCTAATCTTCTGATTTTCTAATGTAATTAGTTTCAGAAATACGTAGTATGAAGTTTTTAACTTTACCAGATTGTCATACATTTCTTTCTTTCTTTTTTTTTTTTTTGCAGTTTTTGGCCGGGGCCAGGTTTGAACCTGCCACCTCTGGTATATGGGGCCGACACCCTATTCCTTTGAGCCACAGGCGCTGCCCCAGATTGTCATAAATTAAAAATAGTTTTATATTTTGCTCATTGAATGTGGAAAGCTTTTGATCATCATCATTGAAAAGGGAAGTCACAATTACAAGTCTAGTCTCTAGAAATTCATAGTTAGATTAGAAACTAGATCTTCTTGATTAGAACATAGCAGCAAACAGACTTTTAAATTTCACCTTTCAGTGTTTGTTGGTTAGCATATGAGTTATTAAGGAGTTTTAAAAATGGAAAGAGTATTTTACATTGTACATTTTAATTTAAACGGAATGTCTTTTTGTGTCAAAATGTTCTACTTACAATGTAGAGTGAATTGCCTTGAAGTTATGTTTTTAGTATTTTTGATAGAACACATGAGTAAGAATGCTTATATATTGCCCCAATTAAAGACAATTCACATTTGTGGTTTGGACATAAATGTGTAAAAATTATACCCATCTATCTTATTACATTTCCTCTTTCCTCCCTGAGGACTTTACTATGTACTTTATCTGTAATTGTTGCCAGTTTTCTATCATGTTCCCACTGGGCTTCTGGTGCAAAAATCTTATCCTCTTGATGACAGAGCTTGCCTGAATGATTTCATGCTCCTAGGATTTTTGTTCACGGGAATTAGGGGCAAAATGTAAGTACAGCTGAACAGAGCGTCTATTTTTGTAATTTTGGAGTTTAGGCTCTGTTATTGGAACTAAATGAAGAGATGCAGGTGTTCTCCAGTCCAAGCCCTTTGGGAGTTTTGATGGTAGATGCTTGAAAAGAAAATGCATGTGTTTCCACAGTCAAACAGCAGCTGTGAGACAAGGATTTATGTTTTTCTCAGAACTTTGGGATTTCAAAATGTTACATTTAATCACAAGCACAGAAAGGGGAGCAAATGTTAAAGATGTTACGCATAATAGTACGTTTACTGATTTCTTTACCATACGAACTAGTTGTGGGAACACTGGAAGAAAGTAATTTTTAATTGTAATATAAACAATTTGTAAAGGATTTTGATAATTTCCAGGATATAGCTTTTTGAGACTGTTGCATTTGTAGCATAGAGAATTTTTATACTAATTACTTAAATCTTATTGTTTTTGATTTAGAGACATACACACATGAAAAAATGTAAAATATTTGCCACATGCATTTTGATTACAGTTTTTTTCAAACAGTTAAATCTATCTTTTATTTTAAAATAGCACAATATTTTCAAGTAAAAGAAATGTAAAATTCTATCTAGAATAGTAATTAAGGGAATTTACAGATTTAACTATAGGTATATATTTAAATCTTCACATTCATGAAAGCAGATATATGTTTAAATTTTTTTTCACTTTCAAATCATGATATTACTTTGTGTTATAGTTGATTCTCAAATTTAATCTTTATTAAAGGACTACTTTTCAGTATTTGATCGCCATTCTTATATTTTTATTCCTCTTTTAATGTAGTGATTCATTTATTTATTAATACAACAAATTTTCTGCATGTAGAAATATGACGCACCAAAAGTCTCTACTGTAAAGTACCTTCTAATGTATTGAGGTTGTAAGCACATAAACAACCATGGCTGAATGAATGAATGATTATACTAAAAGAGGAATAAAAGAGGCTTATTTTCATCCATTGTAAACTGTATTATTTTGAGCAAGTCAGTCTTTCTTAGTTGTAAAATGGAAATATTCTGATCTGCTTACCGTGATTGTTGTGAAGATTAAATACTATATCCTCAAGTCAATTGATCACTGTAAAATAGATTATACATTTTAAGTGTTAACTACTCTGTTTGAAACAAAACCCGATATTAGTCATTTAAAACTTATTTTTCTCCGAGTCTTTTCTTTTCTTTCCTTAATTTCAACATTCGAATTTATCCCTATACACTTTAAATTTTTACCCCCAAATTTAACTCTTTAAACCTATAGGTATGTAGTTCTAAAGTTAGAAGTAAATCCTTACCTAGTTTTGGAATCCTTCTACTTTGAAATGTCTCCTGGAAGCTATGATGCTAGGAGTCAGGAACAGTCACGGGAACAACAGGAAATTACTTTGCTTGCTTCCTTTGAAAGGTCACAGGTTCTGGAAGGAAGCCAGAGTGAGAAATCCCTTGAGCAACAAGGGTGACCACTTATTTCCCTCATTATAGCACAAGGTCAAAATTTTTGCCTTTTTTTTTTTTTTTTTGCTGTTTATATAATAAAAGTAAATTGTTATTTAAACTAAATAATTAGTAGCTTCATTAATAAGTAGTAGTAAATTAGCATACAAGAAGTATTTAGATTGTATTGATCTACCTGTGAACTTCATTATAAAATGTGTACTGTTTTATTAAGATTTATTTAAAATATATTTTACATGGATCAAAAAAGCTGCCATTATTTTATATTTTAAGAAATAATACATGTCTTCTGAGTGAGTTTTTATTTTGCAACTCATAGCTTTTATTTTTAAGGTCTCATGTCAATAACCTTGTGATCTTATGCAGATTTTGAAATTGGCTGTTTTATAGTTTTCATATTGGCCAAAAGAGAGGAGTAAAAGCCTAGCCAACCAGTAAACAACTCCTTAGTGAACAACCAAGTGCTTTATAAAACACTTAGTGGTGAAGCTCACATCAGTCTTTCTACCTGCCCCTTCTCCTAGTTGTTCTATACCCTCTATAAAACATTATTTTGCAGACAGCTTTTGCATACTTTTTATTCAGTCCAGTATATGCAGGATTCATTTTAATACCATTTCTTTGTTTTGTAGATAAATGAGAGTATGTTGTCCATTAATATGTGATAGTTTAAATATTTCACTGAAGTTATTTTTGTTTTGTTTATTTTTGCCTCCTTGTGACTTTTGTCCTTCCTCTTTCATGCCTTTCTTCACCCCTTCCTTCCAAATTGAGCACTACTATGACACTTTTACTGTATTACCCTGCAGTCATAACCTTCACCATGTGGGTGGGCATTCCTAAGAGGAGGGATCATGAAGAGTACATGATAGCTAGTAAATAAATACATGATGGTCTAAATTAAATGACTTTGGCTATTTGGGCTTTGTCCTAATGTCCTGAGGCCAATATAATTTTATTTCTGAACTGCTCTGTAGGGGGAAAATGTTGTCTGGCTTCAATATGTTAAGGAATAGTTTTTTATATTGTAAAATCATGAATTTCATATAAAATGGGCAAGTGTCAAGGATTTTATTAAACTCATTAATAAGGGAACCAGGAAGATGTTGCAACCTGATCAAAGGAAAATTTAAACAACAGACATTTATAGATTAGTAATACTGAAATAAACTTGGAAATGGACAAACTTACCTCTTCTTCAGTGGAATGGGGAGGTTAATTGAACTTCTACCAGACAGAATTTATTTTCCTGTCTATGGCCAGTAGTTACTTTCCTCTGTTATTATTTATCTACAATTTACTGATTGGCAAAGTAGCATGAAGGCAGTGAAAGGTACAATCAGGTAGAATCAGACTCTGGTAATCTGGAAGGGTGTGCTTTAAACAATGCAGAGTTCTGCATTGAAGCACAATTTGTTTTCTACAAGCCTTACTAAATTCCAGATGGCTAGACTATTTTTAGCTGTATGTGGTTTAAATATAGAGGCAGATTAGAAGTAATTTTGTAAAGCAAAGGGTCATGGAGGGAAGATTAAAGGGAAAAATGATAACACCAGCAGAGGGCAGTGATGAGGTAACAGTTTGCTCCTATCCAAATGAAGTAGTGATTGTTGAATAATTCTGGAGTATATCAATAGACCTTGAGTTTGACTTTTGAAATCATGGTCATAGTAAGTTCTCTTTAGCTGATTGCTTTGGTAATACCTAATATTTCTAGACTATGTCTTTTGTTTTGAGTTTTGTTTATTAAGTAAATAAATAAAATCTTCTAACTTGGTTTTAATTAAATAAAGTGCTCTGGCTTACTAAAAAGTTTTCTTAGGAAAAATATTTATACAACAAATATTTGAATACGTTTTTATGTTAGAGGCTGCTTTAGGCATTAAGGACATATATAGATACTTACAGCTATTTATCTATGATAATTTTGATACCACCTATGATACAGAGATAGAGGTAGATATGTACACATACAGATGTAAAATTTCCAAGCCTCACAAAAGTAATATTCTGTTGATTATGACATTTTAATTTTAGTAGTTTATGCATTCTATTTATCTTATGAAAATTAAACACTTTATGAAGTATTATTTAAACTGTCAGAAATCCTTTGAAGGTAGAAATTACATTCTTTTTTTTTTTTTTTTTTTTTTTTGTTTGAGACAGAACCTAAAGCTGTCACCCTGGATAGAGTTCTGTGGCATAAAAGCTAACAGCAACCACCACCTCCTGGGCTTAAGCAAATATATTGCCACAGCCTCCAGAGTAGCTGGGACTATAGGTGCCCGCCACAATGCTTGGCTGTTTTTTGGTTGTAGTTGTCATTGTTTGGCAGGCCGGGGTTGGATTCGAACCTGCTGGCTCAGGTATATGTGGCTGATATCTTAGCTGGTTG
>CAUYON010077092.1:0-11402 GCA_963573935.1 Arctocebus calabarensis
ACACACACCTTTCATCGCTAAGGAAGATAGACTCACATTGGATTAAAGATTTAAACATAAGACATGAAACTATAAAAATACTAGAAGAAAGTGTGGGGAACTCCCTTGAAAGTATCGACCTGGGCAAATACTTAATGAGGAGGACCCCCAAAGCAATGGAAGCAGTATCAAAAATACACTACTGGGAACTGATGAAACTAAAAAGCTTCTGCACTGCCAAGAACATAGTAAATATTGCTAGCAGACAGCCCTCAGAATGGGAAAAAAATATTTGCAAGTTATGCCTTCAACAAAGGCTTAATAACCAGAATACACAGAGATCTCTAATTTATTTGCAAGAAAAGAACAAAAGATCCCATCTCAGGATGGGGAAAAGATCTGAAAAGAAACTTCTCTAAAGAAGACAGGCGCACGGCCTTCAAACACATGAAGAAATGCTCATTATCCTTAAGCATCAGAGAAATGCAAATCAAAACTACCTTGAGATATCATCTAACTCCAGTAAGATTAGCCCACATGATGAAATCCCAAAACCAGAGATGTTGGTGTGGATGTTGAGAAAAGGAAACACTTCTACATTACTGGTGGGAATGCAAACTAATAAATCCATCTTGGAAAAACGTTTGGAAATTACTCAAAGATCTGAAAATAGACTTGCCATTTGACCCTATAATTCCTTTACTTGGTATATACTCACATGACCAAAAATCACAGTACAACAAAGACATCTGAACCAGATTGTTTATTGCAGCCCAATTCATAATTGCTAAGTCATGGAAGAAGCCCAAGAGCCCATCAATCCATGAATGGATTAATAAACTGTGGTACTTCTATACCATGGAATATTACGCAGCCTTAAAGAAAGATGCTGACTTTTCCTTTTTCATATTTACATGGATGGAGCTGGAACATGTTCTCCTTAGCAAAGTATCTCTAGAATGGAAGAAAAAGTATCCAATGTGTACACCCCTAATATGAGGCAAATTCTTTATCTTTCAAGTGAAAGCTACAACCCATTTATTGCACAGGAAAGGAGAAAGGGGAGAGGAAGGGAAGGGGAGGGGGAGGGTGGGGGGGATAGGACAAAGGGTGAGATTACATGTGTGGTACATATTTGAAGGTTCAGGAGAAAACTTCTAAATATGGATCAAAAATGTTTTCACATAGTAAATGAGAAAATCTCATGAATATTATGTCAATCAGGTTGACAAAAATATCTCAGATTGTATGCGAAGCCCACACACTGTACCCCATGATTGAACTAATGTACACAGCTATGATTCAATAAAAAAAAAATCTCCACCTACTATGGAACTGGAAGAAATCAAGTTACTCATGTCTATTAGAGTTTTTCTTATAAATTTAGGTGCATTCTGGTTGGGTCCATAATTATTAAAAACTGAAATCTCATCATATTGAATAGTACCTTTAACAAGCATGAAATGTCCATCTTTATCCTTCTTTACTTTGGGTGGTTTAAAGACTATTGTATCTGAAAATAAGATTGTAACACCTGCTTTTTTTATGTTTTCCTTTTGCCTGGAACATGTCTTCACCTTGAGCCTAAATTTATCTTTTAAGGTAAGATGAGATTCTTGTATGCAACAGATATGTGGCCTGAATTTTTGTATGCAGCCAGCCAACCTATGCCTATGTCCTCTAAAGAGGACAATTTATTCAATTCACATTAATTGAAATCAATGACAAATCTCTAGAAAATCCAGTGGATATTTTTAATCCTTTACTCACTGTGGAAGTTGAAATTTGATAAAATTTTCTGGGTGAGTTTACTTTTGTGGTGGAGGATTACACTGGTCATTATGGAGGATAGGTCTGAGAATGTCTTGGAGAGCTGGTTTCTACAACAAATTGAAGCAAATTTCTACAACATGTGGAAGTTACTGAAGTATTTAATTTCTCCATCATAAATGAAACTAAGTTTAGCTGGGTACAAGATCCTGGGTTGAAAGTTCTTTTGTTTTAGGAGATTAAAAGTCATTACCATTCTCTTCTAGCTTGAAAGGTTTGGTCAGAGAGATCTGCAGTTATTCTAATATTCTTCCCCTTGTAGGCAATTGATTTCTTACGTCTGGCTACTTTCAGAATTTTCTCCTTCATATTAACTTTAGTGAACTTAATTATGAAGTGCCTGGGGGATGACTTATTTGGGCTAAGTCATGCTGTGGTTCTGAAACTGTCTGCTATCTGAATTTCAGAATCTCTTGGCATGTCCGGAAAGTTCTCTTTCATACTCTCATAAAGAAGAGACTCTGTGCCTTGTGACACCACGTCATTGTTTTCAGGTATCCCTATAAGGCGAATATTGGTTTTCTTTGAGTTATCCCAGAGATGTCTGAGGGAATGATCCATTTTTGCCTTGCATTTCCCTTCCTCTTTGGAAGTTTGGGAGCATTCAAAAGCTTTATCTTCCATGGCAGAAATCCTGTCTTCTGCTTACTCCATTCTGTTCCTGAGGGATTCTACTGTGTTTCTCAGATCTTTGAGGGCTACAGTTTCTTGTCTCAATGTGTCAAAATCTTTGGTCATTTTGTTTTTGAGTTCGTTCAACTCTTGAGACATCTTTTGGGTCATCTTTTGGATTCCAGCTTGAAATTCTAATTCTATCTTTTCCTCCATTCTGCTGATCTTATTTGCTATCCAGATTCTGAATTCGATTTCTGACATTTCAGTCATTTGCTTATGCTAGGGATCTTGTGCTGTATCTACCTTGTTATTCCTTGGGGGAGTTGATCTACTCTGATTATTCATGTTGCCAGAGTTTTTCTGTTGATTCTGCCTCATGATTATTTTTCACTGTTGCCTATGACCATCCTCAGAGTTGGGGAGGTGCCCCTTCCAGATCAGACCCCAGCAGGATCATTCTGTTGTTTCTGGATCTTTGTAGGGAGTGACCCTTTTTAATTCCTCTGGGAATTCCCCACCCAGGGATTTCTGCCTGCCGGAGCAGCTCTGGAGTGTGACACGCCCAGATCAAGCAGCAGGGCATGGGAGGGGGCACCTGGTGGCCTTTGCAAAGGGAGCCCGTGTCTCCAGCAGTCTCTGGCTGGGTGGTGGGCACTGGAGGGAGGGTATGGGTTACACAGCCTCCTGAGTCCCTGGCCAAATGGCCGGGGCAGTCAGAGGGTATGGAAGGAAGTGGGTTGTGTGGTTCCTGGAATTTCTGACCTAAGCAGGCAGGTGGAGGCCTCTCAAGTTTCTGGCAGAGTTCTTGGCCAATGTGGGTGGCAGGCAGAGGCCTGGCATGGGGGTCCCATCAGAGTGCCTGGCCTCAGAAAGCCAGGTGGCAAGCTGAAGCCCGGCAGAGTCCTTGACTGATGCAAGCGGAGGGCTGAGTCCTGGAGGGCATGGATTAGAGCTGCACAGGGGTCCTGGCAGGCTGCAGGCTGAGGCCAGGTGGAGCACAAATGAGTGCCCCAAAGGAGTCCCAGAGGACTTCCTGGAAACTGCTGGCAGTGGGCCAAGACTCAGCCGGGTGCTAATCAGGGCCGCACATGGTTCCCAGCAGCGTGGAGTTCCTGGCCGCTATGGGAAGCAGGCCTGGGGCACTGATCGAGCTGGGCTAGGGGTCTCAGCAGGCAGGACGAGGTCAGGTGGAGCATAGATTGGCACCATGCAGAGCACTGATCAGCACCATGCGGAGCACCAATCGGCACCATGCGGGTGTCCCTAGACTTCCTCATCGCTGCTGGTAGAGGGCTAATGCCCAGCGGAGTGCCAATCTGGGCTGCATGTGGGTCCCGGTGTAGTGGAGTTCCTTGCCACTGTGGACAGTGGGCCTGGGGCACAGATTGGAGTTGGGCCAGGGGCCTCAGTGGTCAGGACAAGGCCAGGCAGAGCATAGATCAGCACCACGGGAGTCCTAGAGGACTTCCTGGCCGCTGTGGCTGGTAGGCCAAGGCCCAGTGGGGTGCCAATGGGGGCCGAGCGGGGGTCCCGGCTGAGTGGAGTTTCTGGCCACTGTGGGCAGTGGGCCTGGGCACGGATTGGAGCCAGGTGGATATCCTGGTGGGCTGCGAGCAGAGACTGGGCGGGAGTCCCGGCATACTTCTTGGCCGCTGCTGGTGGCAGGCCAAGGCTCAGTGGGGTGCCAATCAGGGCCACACGGATGTCCTTGTGGAGTGGAGTTCCTGGCCACTATGGGCAGTGGGCCTGGGGCATGGATCAGAGATGGGCTAGGGGTCCCAGCAGGCTGGATGAGGCCAGGTGGAGCACAGATCGGCACCATGCAGGAGTACTGGCAGACGTCCTAGCCACTGCTGGAGGTGGGCCAAGGGTCCCGAGGGAGTCCCAGCGGAGTTCCTGGCCGCTGCTGGCAGCAGGCCAAAGCCCAGCGGGGTGCAAATGGGGCCTGAGCGGGGTTACTAGCTGAGTGGAGTTTCTGGCTGCGGCAGGCCTAGGGCAAGAATCAGAGCCAGGCAGGGATCACAGCGGGCTGTGAGCCAAGGCCAGGCAGGGCACAAATTGGCACCACACAGGAGACCTGGCGGACTTCTTGGCTGCTGCTGGTGGCGGACCAAGGCTCAGCAGACTTCCTGGCTTCTGCAGGCAGCAGGCTTAGGCCCGGTGGGGCACAGATCAGAACCACTCAGGGGTCATGGTGGCATCCCTGGCCTGTGGGCTGGCGGGGCCCCGGAGTCTCTTACCTGATGGGCTGCCTCCTCTGGCAGATAGGGAGGGTGGGCACTGCTCAAGTCCTCCTCCCTCAGTTCCAGCAGAGGTCAGGCTTCTGGTGTGTCAAGTAAGGGGGGAAGGGTGTCCTGGAAGTTCAGAATGGTGGAAAACTTTAGTTCAGTTTTTCTGCCTGAAGCTTGGTTTCTGGAAGTCACAGATTGCCTCAGAGGTGACCTGCAGTTATCACTTCTCTCTCTTGACTGGGCTCTCAGTCTTCAGCTCAATTGGGCAGTTTCTGGAGGTTATCTTTCCTTTTTGACAGGAGCCTCTGTCAGAAGCTGCTCCCAGTCAGCCATCTTGCCTCTCCTCATCTTTTTACATTTTTACATTTACATATACATCTTTGTTAAAAGTCATTAAAAGCCTTCTGAAGACGTCAGAGAGAAGCTGCACTTTCTTGGTTTACTCCTTGTCCTTAGATAATGTAAGCCTTCTAAGGCATTCTCCAGTTTTCTACTTTAAATTTGCATAGATGTTTTTCCTCAGCATCATTTCCCAGTTGGCATTAACACTAGGTCAGGGTTTGCAAACGTTAACTCCAGACAAGAATCTTTCAGAAAGTTTCAAAATGCAGTAAAAGGTTTCAATAACAGATTAAACCAGGGAGAAAAAAGAATCTCAGGCATTGTAGACAAAGCTTTGGGCTAACAGTCATCCAAAAAGGCAGAAAAGAAGAGAATTAAAGACCAGTACCTCAGAGAATAATGGGATTTCATGAATTGTGTAAACATGATTTATAAATGTCCCTGAAGGAGAATGAGTAGGAGACCCAAAGGTATAGAAGCCCTACTGGAGGATATCATAACTGAAAACTTCTAAGTCATCAACAAAGATTCTGACACACTTCTTTAAGATGTGTATCAAAACCCTGTTTGTCTCAATTCAAACAGCATATCTCTTAGACAGTTTGTAATGAATAAGGTCAAGGTCAAAAATGAAAGAGAAATTTCTGGAAGTAGCCATGAGTAAGCACCAACTGAACTTCAGGATCAAATCCAAAAAGGTGACAAAACGTATCTCCGTTGAAATTTTGCAAGCCACAAGAGACTCGGCTGCCACTTTCAGTATATTCAAACAAAACAACTTCAGGCCAAATCTTTTTTATCTTATTGAAATAAAATTCAAGTTTAATGGAGAAATCAAAGGTTTATTTGATTTGTGATATATATATATATGAAAGGGGATGTACAAGAGGAAATACATATATATATATATGTGTGTGTGTATACACACACACACATATATGTAACACAAGAGGAAATGTCCTGTTGTTTTGCTCCCTTGACCAGTATGTAGTGTGTGTTATATATATACACACAAATACATACAAAACAACTTAAGTGGTCACATATTTATAAAAACAAGCCCTAATATCTCTAAACAATCTAATGATCTTTAATACCATAATAGTTTGGAACTAACATCCCTCTGACAGAACTGGACAGATCCTCTAAATATGAAATAAACAATGAAATAAGAGACTTACATGTGACCCTAGATCAATTGGTCTTAATATACATATACAGGAAATATCACCCCAATATTACTGGTGTACACTCTTCTTGACACCACATGGATAAATATCCAAATTTTATTATAGCCTAGGATACAAAGAAAACCTAAACAAATTTAAAAGAACAGAAATTATACATTATATTTATCCAGGCATGATGTGTAGAACTCCACACCAGCAAAAATCTTCATTTCCACACAAATTCATGGAAACTAAATCAACCTTATACTGAACAAAAGCTGGGTCAAGGAAGAGATAAAGAAGGAAATTATGAGATTACTTAAAAAAAAAAAAGGCAATGAAAACATAAGTTAGTAAAACCTATTAAAAAAAATGGAAAAGTGGTCCTAAGAAGGAAATGTATTGCTTTTCATGCCCACATTAAAAAAGTAAAGAAAAAGACCACATGGAGTACCTAATGAAGAAAAAACCCACAACAACTACCTAATGAATCATCTCATGGAACTGGAAAATAAAGAGAAATACAATCCAAACCTAACAGAAGAAAAAAAAGTATGTAAAATTATATCAGAATTAAATTAAATGGGAGAGGCGGAGCAAATGGCTGACTGCAATCAGCTTCCAAAAAAGACTCCTGTCCAAAGGGAAGATAACCTCCAGAAACTGTGCAGTTAAGCTGAGTACTGGGAGCCCAGTTGAGAGAGAGAAGTGATTTCTGCGGATCACCTCTAATGAGACTGGCAGCAACCCCAAGAAAGAATGCTTCAGGTACAAAATTCATCTGAAAGGAGGAATGCCCATCCCCCCCCCAAGAAAGCTCTGATTTGCTTTTCTGTTTCATTTCTTTTTATTCTCCTCTTTTGCTCCTGCGAGTTTTCTACAGACAAGCAGTGAACTGTGGACCTCTTGTCTCACCCCATGGAAGAGTGCTGTGGGAAGTGAAGTGTGATTCCCCTGAGCACCCCGGTTTGACTCTGAAAAATCTATTGCTAGGCAGAAAAACTGAACTAAAGTTTTCCCCACCATTCTGAACTTACTGTACACCCTTCCCCCCTTACCTGATGAACCAGAAGCCTAACTCCTGCTAAGACTGAGGGAGGAGGTCCCTGAGCATCGCCCCCACACCCGCCTGCCAGAACAAGCGCCCTACCAGGAAAAGACTATGGGGGGGGCCACTGCCAGCCTCCCTCCCTTCAGGACAGGGAAGCCGAAGGCGAGTGCCTGGCCTTACGCCTGTGCTTGCTGGGCTTCCACAGGTCTGCCGTCTGCTAGAGACTCTGCCGGCAACAGCCAGACCCCTGTAGGTCTTCCCACAGCCAGGAACTCCCCCGGTGACCATGCAGGCCTTTGTGTAGCACCCGCAGGGCCCCTGCAGGTCCACCCCTGGCCAGTAAATACCCTGGAGACGTGTGACTCCACACCCAATCTTGCAGGGCTTCTGCGGGGCTCCACCTGGCACTCGTGGGGCTTCCACAGGCCAGCCTTCTTCCACGGACACCACCAGCGACTGCCAGGCCTCTCTTGCAGGCCCACTGCCAGCCAAAAACTTTCCGGACAACCGCATGGCCCTGTGCTCAGCACTTGAAGGGCCAGACGCAATGGTGAAAACCAACCATGGGGCAGAATCAACAGAAAAACTCTAGCAATACGAATAATCAGAGTAGACCAACCCCTTCAAGTAACAACAAGGCAGACACAGCACAAGATCTCCTATGTAGACAATTGGCTGAGATGTCTGAAAACGAATTCAGAATCTGGATTGCAAATAAGATCAGTGGAATGGAGGAAAAGATTGAATTAGAATTTCAAGCAGTAATTCCAAAGATGACCCAAAAGATGTCTCAAGAATTCAACCAATTCAAAGACAAAATGACCAAAAATTTTTGACACATTGAGAGAAGAAGTTGCAGCCCTTAGAGATCTGAGAAGTTCAGTAGAATGCCAGAGTAACAGAATGAAGCAAGCAGAAGAAAGGATTTCTGATATGGAAGAGAAAGCTTTCGAATGCTCTCAAACCTCAAAAGAGCAAGGGAAATGGAAGGCAAAAACAGATCACTCTCTCAGAGAGCTCTTGGATAACTCGAAGAAAACCAATATCACCTCATAGGGATCCCCAAAAGCGATGAAGCAGCTTCACAAGACACAGAATCCCTTATTCATGAGATTATGAAAAAGAATTTTCCAGACATGCAAAGAGAATCTGAAATTCAGATAGCAGACAGTTTCAGAACCCCAGCATGACTCAACCCAAACAAGACATCCCCCAGGCACATCATAATTAAGTTCACTAAAGTTAATATGAAGGAGAAAATTTTGAAAGCAACCAGATGCAAGAAATCTATAACCTACAATGGAAAGAATATTAGAATAACCGCAGATCTCTCTGATCAAACTTTTCAATGAGAAGAGAATGGCCATCGGCTTTTAATCTCCTAAAACAAAATAACTTTCAACCCAGGACCTTGTATCCAGCTAAACTGAGATTCATTTACAACTGAGAAATTAAATACTTTAATGACATCCACATGTTGAAGAAATTTGCCATAACTAAACCAGCTCTCCAGGATATTCTCAGACCTATTCTCCATAATGACCAGCGTAATCCCCCAACACGAAAGTAAACTCATCCAGCAGCGTTTTATAAAAGTCCAACTCACACAGTAACAAAAGGATGAAAAATGTCCACTAGATCTTCTCAAGATTTATCATTGGTTTCAATTAAAGTGAATGGTTTAAACTGTCCTCTAAAGAGGCATAGGTTGGCTGACTGGATACAATAACTCTGGCCAGTTATTTGCTGCATACAACAATCACATCTTACCTTAAAAGAAAAATTTAGACTCAAGGCAAAGGGATGGTCATCTATATTCCAGGCAAATGGAAAACAGAAAAAAGCAGGTGTTGCATTCTTATTTGCGGATACAATAGGCTTTAAACCAACCAAAGTAAGAAACGACAAAGACGGACATTTCATCTTTATTAAAGGTAATACTCAATATTATGAGATTTCAATTATTAATATTTCTGCACCCAACCAGAATGCACCTCAATTTATAAGAAAAACTCTAATAGACATGAGTAACTTGATTTCCTCCTGCTACATAGTAGTTGGAGATTTTAATACTCCTTTAGCAGTGTTGGATAGATCCTCTAAGAAGAAGCTAAGTAAAGAAATTTTAGATTTAAACTTCACCATTCAACATCTGGATTTAGCAGACATCTACAGAACGTTTCATCCTAATAAAATTGAATACACATTCTTCACATCAGCCCATGAAACATACTCCAAAATTGATCACATCTTAGGTCACAAGTCTAACCTCAGCAAATTGAAAAGAACAGAAATTATTCCTTGCATCTTCTCAGACCACTATGGAATAAAAGTTGAACTCAACAATAACAGGAATCTGAAAACTCATACAAAAACATGGAAGCTAAATAACCTTATGCTGAAGGATAGATGGGTCATAGATGAGATTAAGAAGGAAATTACCAGATTTTTGGAACAAAATGAAAATGAAGACACAAATTATCAGAACCTCTGGGATACAGCAAAGGTAATCCTAAGAGCGAAATTTATAGCACTGCAAGCTTTCCTCAAGAAAACAGAAAGGGAGGAAGTTAACAACTTAATGGGACATCTCAAGCAACTGGAGAAGGAAGAACTTTCCAACCCTAAACCCACCAGAAGAAAAAAAATAACCAAAATTAGAGCAGAATTAAACGAAATTGAAAACAAACGAATTATAGAACAGATAAATAAATAAAAATGTTGGTTTTTTGAAAAGGTCATTAAGATAAACCTTTGGATAACTTAACCAGGAAAAAATGAGTAATATCTCTAATTTCTTCTAACAGAAATGGTAAAGACAAAATAACAACAGACTCCTCAGAAATCCAAAAAATCTTCAATGAATACTACAAGACACTGTACTCTCAGAAATATGTAAATCTGAAGGAAATTGACCAATACTTGGAAGCACATCATCCACCAAGACTTAGCCAGAACCAAGTAGAAATGTTAAACAAGCCTATATCAAGTTCTGAAATAGCATCAACAATACAAAATCTCCCTAAAAAGCCCGGGACCAGATAGCTTCAGGTCAGAATTCTACCAAACCTTTAAAGAAGAACTAGTACCTATATTACTCAACTTCTTCCAAAATACAGAAAAAGTAGGAACACTACCCAATACATTATATGAAGTAAACATCACCTTGATCCCTAAACCAGGCAAAGCCCCAACAAGAAAAGAAAATTATAGACCAATATCACTAATGAATATTGATGCAAAAATATTCAACAAGATCCTAGCAAACAGAATCCAGCAACACATCAAACAAATTATACACCATACCAAGTGGGCTTTATCCCAAAATCTCAAGGCTGGTTCAATATATGTAAATCTATAAATGTAATTCAGCACATAAACAAATTAAAAAACAAAGACCATATGACTCTCTCAGTTGATGCAGAAAAAGCTTTTGACAATATCCAGCATCGCTTTATGATTAGAACACTTAAAAAATTGGTATAGAAGGGACATTTCTTAAACTAGTAGAGGTCATCTACAACAAACCCACAGCCAATATCATATTGAATGGAGTTAAATTGAAGGCATTTCCACTTAGATCAGGAACCAGGCAAGGTTGTCCATTGTCTCCACTGCTCTTCAACATTGTAATGAAAGTTTTAGCCATTGCAATTAGGGAAGAAAAGGCGATCAAGTGTATCCACATAGGGTCAGAAGAGATCAAACTTTCACTCTTCACAGATGATATGATTGTATATCTGGAAAACACCAGGGAATCTACTACAAAACTTTTAGAAGTGATCAGGGAATACAGAAGCGTCTCAGGCTACAAAATCAACACCCATAAATCTGTAGCCCTTATATACACCAACAATAGCCAAGCCGAAAAAACAGTCAAGGACTCTATTCCTTTCACAGTAGTGCCAAAGAAGATGAAATATTTGGGCGTTTAACTAACAAAAATGGTTCTCTATAAAGAGAGATAGAGATAATATAGTTATCTATAAAGAGAGCTGTGAAACTTTAAGAAAAGAAATAGCTGAAAATATTAACAAATGGAAAAATATACCATGCTCATGGCTGGGAAGAATTAATATTGTTAAAATGTCTATACTACCCAAAGCAATATATAATTTTAATGCAATTCCTATTAAAGCTCCATTGTCATATTTTAAAGATCTTGAAAAAATAATACTTCATTTT
>CAUYON010077094.1:0-17541 GCA_963573935.1 Arctocebus calabarensis
ACACCTGAACTGGCGGGTTCGAATCCAGCCTGGCCCCACCAAACAACAATGGCTGCAACCAAAAAAATGGCCGGGCGTTGTGGCGGGCGCCTGTAGTCCCAGCTACGTGGGAGGCAGAGGCAGGAGACTCACTTGAGCCCAAGAATTGGAGGTTGCTGTGAGCTGTGATGCGACAGCACTCTATCCAGGGTGACAGCTTGAGGCTCTGCCTCAAAAAAAAAAAAAAAAAAAAGAGGAGTTCTCAAAAAGTGTGAACCTTTTTTATATGAGAAGGAGAGGCGAAATACATTATATTAGACATCTTTTGATTTATATGATTGCATCAACATAGAAAATCTGTGTCTGTAGCTTTTATTATTTACAACAGTGTTGTAATTAAATTTTCATTTTGTTTTTTCCAGATATTAATCTGGCTGCAGAGCCAAAAGTGAATCGAGGAAAAGCAGGTGTGAAACGATCTGCAGCGGAGATGTACGGGTCAGTACCAGAACACCCTTCTCCGTCCCCTCTTCTCAGGTCCGGAACTTTATTATTTATAACTGCATTGTGTCCATCAGTGGGCATCTTCTCTGTTTACTGGATGTGGGGAGGGTTAAATGTAGTATGTTTTATCTGTGTAAAAGTAATGCTTTATTATTTCATGTTAATATGCCTCCTTTCTCCCTGTTGACTAGGGAATTAGAAATCTCAGCGGTTTTACTATTGCAGAGTAGATTGATGTTTATAGCATAAATTGACATACGTGTAGCATAAATTGACATACGTTTAGCTTCTAAGAAGCAGAAGAGTAAGAATGTCAAGGAGAGTGTTATGAGAATGTTTACCTTAGGCCAGGTGGGGTGGCTCATGCCTGTAATCCTAGCACTTAGGGAGGCCAAGCTGGGTGGAAAGCTTGAGCTCAGGAGTTCAAGACCAACCTGAGCAAAAAGCAAGACCCTCCCCCCCCCATCTCTACTAAAAATGGAAAAACTGAGGCAAGAGGATTTCTTGAGCCTGAGTTTGAGGTTGCTGTGTGCTGTGACACCACGGCACTCTGTCCAGGGAAACCGTTTGAGACTCTGTCTTTAAAAAACAACGTATAGTTTACTATTATATTTATTGTTCTTGTTTTAGCTATATTATGTATTTAAACTTTAATTTTCACACAAATTGCCAATTTGGCCACTGAGTGGCTTATGGTGTAAAGTGATTGCAATTAAGTGATATATTGTTTAAATGATTGGGGATTATTCCATGCTAATCTTGTTGATCTAGTTGTGGTTTATTTGGCATGGTTTTTTTCTCCCGTCTACTGTTGTGAATTAACAATAGTCGCTCCAAATTAATCCTTACTGTTATTCATTTTTCAGCTCCTCTTTTGACTTGGACTATGACTTTCAACGGGATTATTATGACAGGTATGTTAAAAATGTTTTGTTTTTGTCTATTTCTAGTAAAAAATCATAAGTCATAAATCATGTTGGGCTCTAAGGCATGAATCATTTTTGGACTCTCGTAGGTAAATGGTTAGGGCACCAACACCATGCTCCTGGGCTGGTGGGTTTGAACTCCACCCCAGGCTGCTAAACAAAAGAAAAAATCATTTTCATTTTATTATTGAACAGCAAATATGTTTTTAAACAGTATCTTTTGTTTATACCTAATTTAAAAAAAAAAAAAAGCCTCCCCCCATGCTGTCGCCCTGGGTAGAGTGCTGTGGCATCATAGCTCACAGCAACTTCAAACTCTACGCTCAAGCCATCTTCTTGCCTCAGCCTTCCAAGTAGCTGGGACTTGGAAGCAGCCACAATGCCCGGTTATTTTTTTGTTGCAATTGTGTCATTATTAGTCAGTTGGCCTGGGTCTGATTCAGTCTCACCAACTTCAGTATATGTGGCTTGTGCTGAAACCTCTGTGCTAGGGGTACTAAGCCAAAAAATAGCTTCTTGTAAAGCATTGAGTATAAGTGACCTTTCAATTGATTTCAAAGAATCAGTATTTGTGTTGATGGCTTATGGGGACATGTCCATTATTTTCCAGGGTATTAGTTTTCACTTTCTGGAGAGAAGTCAGTTTTAGGTTTTGTATGCCAAATGGAAAGTAAGAACCTTCTGGATTGCCTGATGGTGAAATGAGACTCATTAGCTGAGCGGTGTTCTTATCATTTTTCCCTATTAAATACAATCATGTGCTGCATACTGACATTCCTTTTTTTTTTGTTTTTTAATACTGACATTTCTAATGTTGCAGTCTACATGTGTAGTGGTGATCCCATAACATTTTTTGTTCTGGGGTTATTAAAATACATGAACACAAGGCGGCGCCTGTGGCTCAAAGGAGTAGGGTGCCGGCCACCCCCATATGCTGTAGGTGGCGGGTTCAAACCCAGCCCTGGCCAACAAACAAACAAACAAAAAAAAAACCGAACACTTTTCATTTCGTTATAATTACCTGGCATTCACTACAGCAGTGGTTCTCAACCTTCCTAATGCTGCACCCCTTTAATACAGTTCTCATGTTGTGGTGACCCTCAACCATACAAATCATAATGTAAATATCTGATATGCAGGATGGTCTTAGGCGACCCCTGTGAAAGGGTCCCTTGACCCCCAAAGGGGTCTTGACCCCCAGGTTGAGAACTGCTGCACTATAGTTATGATTTACAGGTTTGAACCTTAGGAGAAATAGGGTGCACCATATGGCCTAAGTGTTAGTCATAGGCTATACTATTTGTTTGTGTATGTACGCTGTGTGATTTCACAGTGATGAAAGTACTAAAAGGGGTACTATATTTCTCAGAATGGATCCCCATTGTTAGGCAACTCCTGAGTTGCCAATTAGCTTGGCATGGGTTTGGGATCATTGCCAAACCAAAAAAAAAAAAAAATTTCTAACTTTAAAAATTCTGTAGTTTTGGGACATAAAACGAATATAAAGAAAGAATATACTATGAAGTATGGAACGCAGTAAAAATACAGTATACTTTGAGAGATAAAGTGTACAATAGATTTGTGGAGTGGATGATTCAGTTCCAAAAGGCAAAGAAGTTGGAATGTTACGATTTCTTCTTTCAAAATAGCATTAGTGTTTATTTGGGTAGAAAGATGTGTGCATAGGGATGACTTTGAATGATTTAGAACTCAGGTAGCACTTATCTTGAAATAGAATGATAATGCTTTCATTGATGTTATCACATTAGTCTTAATTAGCATTAAGGAATAGTAGATGTATTTGTTTCGCTTTTCAAATTATATGGTATATGGAACAAATTATTTTGTGTCACACACTAAAAAGTGTAAAGATAAAATAAAAGTTACATGACATGTTACATACTGCTACCTATCTTAGAATGCCAGTATTCTATCATTACATTTTTGTGAATTTTGACTTTACTTTTGGAATAAAAGTGTTTCTGTGGGGTTTTTTTTGAGTCTCTATTGGTAATCCTTGGTAGAGCCATGGTGTCACAGCTCACAGCAACCTCCATCTTTTGGGCTTAAGCAATTTCTCTTTCCTCAGCCTTCTAGGTAGCTGGGACTACAGGAACCCACCACAGCCTGTGGCTATTTTTTGTTGCAGTTGTTTAGCTGGCGTGTATATGTCTGGCACCATAACCAGTCTGCTATGGGCGCTGATTAGATAAATGTGTTGTTTCTTTGTAGAGACAGTCTGACTTTATCACCCTCAGTAGAGTGCTGTGGCATCACACAGCTCAGTTCCTGGGCCCAGGTGATACTCTTGCCTCAGCCTCCCGAGTATCTGGGATTACAGGCGCCCACCACAATGCTCAGCCACTTTTTTGTTGCAGTTTGGCCTAGGCTGAGTTTGAACCCGCCACCCTCTCGTAAATGGGGGCCAAATGGGGCTTGCGCTCCACTCACTGAGCCACAGGCGCTGCCCAGATAAATGTTTTGATTACAGAATGTTTCACCTCTGTGAGTGCGTTGATCATGGTACTGGAGTTATGTCAAGGAGTCAATTCAGGTCAATAAACACCTTAAATAGACCTGGAAATGTACACATAGGTATTTGAGAAATACTCCATGGTAGCTAGTTTGTAAAGGGCTGGAAGAATTGAGTTGGAAAAATAGTTTGAATGTACATTGTAGAAGGCCTTGAATGCCATAATTTTATAAAACATTTAATTCTTTTTTTTGAGACAAAGCCTCAAGCTGTCACCCTGGATAGAGAGCTATGGCATCACAGCTCATGCCCGGCCATTTTTTTTTTTTTTTTTGGTTGCAGCCGTCATTGTTTGGCGGTCCGGGCTGGATTCGAACCTGTTGAGCCATAGGCGCCGAACCTAAAACATTTAATTCTTATGGAAGAATTAGATGCACCACCACTGTATTGCAATTGAGCCATTAATCTTGTAGCTTCATCAACATTAACTGGTTCACTTTTACGATGCTACTCAGGAATCACTTCTATCTACATAGGTTCAAGAGAAAGACCTTTTGAGATGTGTGCACATTCCAAAAGTGTTTTTCATAATTTATAATGTTTACTTTCTTAAGATAAGGGATAACTAGTTTTGCTTTGTTTTTAGCCATAAAATTTTGGGGGGATGGCTATGTGAAATACGTGCCTGGACGGTTTTTGGCTGTTATATAGGTGCCACCGTCCCATATACCGAAGGTGGCAGGTTCAAACCCAGCCTTGGCCAAACTGCAAAGCAGAAAAATAGCCAGCGTCGTGGCTGGCGCCTGTAGTACCAGCTGCTCGGGAGGCTGAGGCAGGAGAATCGCCTAAGCCCAGGAACTGGAGGTTGCTATGAGCTGTGTGAGGCCACGGCACACTACTGAGCGCTATAAAGTGAGACTCTGTCTCTACCAAAAAAAAAAAACCAAAAAACTCTCAGGCTAACTATACCTGTAGAGATTCTGACAACCTGATCTTTTGTATGCTGAGACTGATATTTATTCTTTCATCGCTTCCCAAGGCATTGTGTCTCCAGTGGAATTGAGAATCCTTGATGGAAAGAATGATGAAGTGCTTTAGTTCTGTGATTCTTACTCTGTTTCTTTGTTGTGGCTCCTTCCAGATGAATTTAATACACATTCCTTTTTTGGTATATAATTTCTTGGGTATCAGGGACTTTAACATAAATTTTGAGTGTATAGAAAATTTTTGCAGGATATAGTATCTAATGAGAATAACCATTAAAAAGCTCATTTTTTTCTTGATGAGTCAGATAACTTAAGTTTGAAAAATTTGTTTTCTAATTTGTTTTCCGATCTGGTTGAAAAATGATACAGTAGGGAATAGTAAAGTAATTGCATATTGGCAGACATCTTCAAAGTTTTTGCTCCTACTATTCGGCCTTAAAATTTGGTGATGTCATTTTTCAGTTTCTCAAGAGGCAATAGTATTCTTTTAGTTATTCTTTGAGGTATTTGCTATATTGCTTTGTGTTATAAAGTGTCTGAAAAGTCACGTCTTTCTACTGTAACCTCAGCCAGTAGATAACCTGATAACTGGTATGGAGCCACAAGGTTATAACTGGTGAAGAGCTTAATTTAACTAGGGTAATGAGATCTTTGTTGGGAAAATGAATAGTTCAGTCAAGAGTTTTAGGAGATGACCACATTAGGAACTTAAATACTTCAGGATGGATAGGAAATTCATTTCATGTTTTGTATGGTAGATGCCTATGAAGCTGAAAGAGGAAGTGTTGTTCTCGAGGGAGAAAGGTGGTAATTTGAGTAGTTTTTTGCTGGTTTGAGAAATAACTAGGTCATGCAGGATCTGGGAGATACTAGGTTGGGTAGAAAGAAGAACCTGGTTCAAGGGAGAAAAAACCACTTAGAAAAATGGTACTAATATCCTTTCAGAAGTCGTTAAGGTTATTTTTCATCATCACAAGGTTCAGATTATTATTCCAATTTGTAACCTAGAGATATTGCATCCCCTGTGTTACCTTCCTTGGAAACAAGGTGCACATTGGATTTGAATTGGTGTTTTTTTTTTTTTTTTTTTTTTTTTAGGCAGAGCCTCAAGCTGTCGCCCTGGGTCAAGTGCTGTGCTATCACAGTTCACAACAATCTCTAACTCCTGGGCTTTAGCGGTTCTCTGGCCTCAGCCTCCCACGTAGCTGGGAATACAGGTGCCCACCACAATGCCAGGCTTTTTTTTTGGTTGGAGTTATCATTGTTTGGCGGGCCTGGGCTGGATTTGAACCCACCAGCTCTGGTGTATGTAACAGGCACCGAGCCCGGATTTGAGTATTTGTTTTTTTTGTTTTTTTTTTGTTTTTTTTTGTTTTTTTGAGACTCAAGAGACTCAAGCTGTCACCCTGGATAGAGTGCTGTGGCATCACAGCTCACAGCAACCTCCAATTCCTGGGTTCAAGCGAGTCTCTTGCCTCCGCCTCCCAAGTAGCTGGGACCACAGGTGCCCACCACAATGCTTGGCCATTTTTTGGTTGCAGCTAACATGTTTGGCGGGCCCAGGCTAGATTCGAACCCCCCAGCTCAGGTGTACATGGCTGGTGCATTAGCCTGTTGAACCACAGGCGCCGAGCCTGATTTGAGTATTTTTTTAATCATACCCTTAACGTGAAATTCACATAAGTATTTTAGAATATAATTTTGGTCTTTAAAATTAATTTCCTTCATTGTCTAGCTTTTTGGGATCATAAATTCTGTGTGATGGTGTTATGGTAAGAAGGTAGCTGGGCTCAGCGCCTATTACTCAGTGGTTAGTGACCTGGCCACATGCACTGTGGGTTCGAACCAGCCCTGCCTGCTAGACAACCAGAAAAAAAGAGCCAGGCGTTGTGGTGGGCATCTGTACTCCCAGCTACTTGTGAAGCTGAGGCAAGAGAATCACTTAAGCCCAAGAGTTTGAGGTTGCTGTGAGGTGTGACGCCATGGCGCTCTACTGAGGGTGATATTAGTATTTAGTCTGAAGGATTCCATCATTTTATTTTTTATTTATTTATTTATTTTTAATAATTTTATTGAATCATAAGGCACAATGTGCTTCATATACTTTCAGAAATATTTTTATCGTACTGTTACAGATAGCCTTCATGGCATTTTCTTGATCACTATATAAAGACATTGATACTCTACCTTTAATAAGTTTCACCTGTACCCTATTAAGATGCGCCATAGGTGTGTTCCGATTCCGTCATTTTAGAGCATGAGAATTTCTTTTTATTAAAATCTCTGCAAATTGCTTGTTTGCTAAGGATACTGAAATTTACAATTTTTCGTTTCATTATTTTAACCATGTTAACAGAGGACATACATTATTATTACTGCATATTTTGTTGGTTATGATACCTAAGTGAAGGGTATCTTGAAAAACTCCCATAAAAGACCGCTTCTATGACTATACCAGACTTTTTTTTTTTTTAGAGGCAGACTATCACTTTCATCACCCGCGGTAGAGTGCTGTGGTGTCACACAGCTCACAGCAACCTCCAACTCCCAGGTTTAGGCGATTCTCTTGCCTCAGCCTCCCGAGTAGGTGGGACTACAGGCGCCCGCCACAATGCCCAGCTATTTTTTTGTTTCTTTGTTTTTGCAGGTCAGCCAGGCCTGGACTTGAACCCTCCACCCTTGGTATATGGGGCAGGTGCCCTACTTGCTGAGCCACAGGCGCTGCCCCTTATCATACCATTTATGCATAAAATAATTCTTTACTCTCATCCAACATCAGGTTCATTTTCCACCATATTGATTTTGCAGGTAGTAGTTTGTGGTGTTTAACATGTTCTCCTGCAATCTGCCCTAACTCAAATCTGGAATGGTGTAGAATCTGAACTTTTGAACACCAATGTAACACTGAAAGGAAGTTCTCATTGGAGTTTGCATTGTGTGTTTGGATAAGTAGTTAAGCGTGATTTGTAGTTTTTCTTCAATGTCTATGGATGTTAGTGATCAAGTGTAAATTTTTTTTTTTTTTTTTTTGAGTAGAGTCTCACTCTATACCCTGAGCCAGACTGCAGTGGTATTATAGCTCACTGCAACTAGGGTATCATGCTGCCTCAGCATCCGGAAACTGCTGGGATTACAGGCACTCCCCATGGTGCCTGTCTGGGTTTTTCCTTTTTTTTTTTTTTTTTCTTAAGGAGTTGGGGTCTCACTCTCACTTGATTAGGCAAGTCTCAAACTCGTGAGCTCAAACAATTAATTCTCCCTCCTCAGCCGCTCCACCCCCAGTCAGTGCTGGGATTACAGGCACCTGCCACAACACTGGCTGGTACTCATGTTTAAATCAATCTTGTGTAAAAAACATTTGTTGATGTTGAAAATCTGATAGCCAACGAGCTGGACAAGCATCTTAATTCTAGATGGTTCTTGTTCAGACTCTTGTTCCTTGTATGAACATTGTTGCTAACAAAGTTGTTGTGGAGGACTATTTGTCTTAAGAGCAGTTCCTCTTAAATACTCAGGAGTGATTTCTTTCTCAAATTCTTTTTTTTTTTTTTTTTTTCATTTAAAATGTTTATTTTGGGGTGGCACCTGTGGCTCAAAGAAGTAGGGCAAGGTTCAAACCCAGCCCCAGCCAAAAATAAATAAATAAATAAAATGTTTATTTGGGCTCCGCGGAGCAGCTAAGGCACCAGCCACATACACCTGAGCTGGTGGGTTCGAATCCAGCCCAGGCTCGCCAAACAACAATGACAGCTGCAACCAAAAAATAGCCCAGTGTGTGTTGCAGGCGCCCATAGCCCAGCTTCTTAGGAGGCGGAGGCAGGACAATCGCTTGAGCCCAGGAGTTGGAGGTTGCTATGAGTTCTGATGCCATGGCACTCTACCCAGGACAACAGCTCGAGGCTCTGTCTCAAATATAAAATAAAATGTTTATTTTTCTAACGTTGGAAAAATTTTCTTTTCTTTTCTTTTCTTTTTTCGAGTCAGAGTCTCACTATGTTCCCCTCGGTAGAGTTCCATGGCATCACAGTTCAAGCAACCTCAAACTCTTGGGCTTAAGCGATTCTCTTGCCTCAGCCTCCCAAGTAGCTACAGGTGACTGCCATTTAGTCCATCTATTTTTTTGTTATAGTTGTCATTACTTTAGCTAACCTGGGCTGGGTTCGAACCTGCCAACCTTAGTATATGGCTTTATTGAATTTCTTCTCTCTCTGATTTTTTTCTGCAGTCATTCACTTTTAAAATTGTTCATATGGATAGCGCCTGTGGCTCATCAAGTAGGGCACTGGCCCCATATACCGAAGGTGGCCAGTTCAAACCCAGCCTCTGCCAAACTGCAAAACAAAATAGCCGGGTGTTGTGGTGGGTGCCTATAGTCCCAGCTACTGGGGAGGCTGAGGCAAGAGAATCGCCTAAGCCCGGGAGTTGGAGTTTGCTGTGAGCTGTGTGACACCACAGCACTCAACCGGGAGCGATAAAGTGAGACTCTGTCTCCCCCCACCCCCAAAAAAAAATTGTTCATATGATGAAGGCATCATATGTTACTAGGCCAAAAATGTTGTAATAAAAGCAAATTGTTCGCACAGTGTTGGAAGAATGTAAACTCACAGCTATGGTTTTTAGGGAACCTTATTTTCCAAGCACAATTATTGGATGGTACTAAAAATAGATCTGAAAGTTGTTAGATAGACTGACAAATACATGGAATTCATCTTTGTCAAAATACATGGAATTCATCTTTGTCACAGTTAACCTGCCATCATTATAATCAGGCATGATCTATAAATATTTTCTTTTTTTCTCCTCAAATATTTATTGTTTTCATGTATATAACACCTCTGCTTTTGGAAAAACACATAAAATATATTTTCTGTAGATTTTAGTCAATTATAACCCTACTGTTTTTTCCCTTGCAAGATTGATTGCCCATTAAAATGCCCTTGTACTAGATAATGGTGGTGTTACAGAACTTTTGAATATGCTGTAAAGCACTAAGTTGTACATTTGCAAGGGGTGAGGTTTCCATGTTAATGGATAGTCTTAATTTAAAAAAGAAAAGACTCAGCAGCGCCGGTTGCTCAGTGAGTAGGGCGTGGGCCCCATATACCAAGGGTGGCAGGTTGAAAACTTGCCCCTGCCAAACTGTGACAAAAAAATAGCCAGGCGTTGTGGCAGGTGCCTGTAGTCTTAGTCTGTGGCTTGCCATGCCAAGCTGGAAAAGGCAAAGACTAAAGAACTTGCCACTAAACTGGGCTAAACGTACACTGTTGAGTTTTCTGTACATAAAAATAATAAATATTCAAGCCAGAAAAAAAAAAGCCATGTGTTGTGGTGGGTGTCTGTACAGTCCCAGCTACTAGGGAGGCTGAGGCTAGAGAATCACCTAAGCCCAGGAGTTGGAGGTTGCTGTGAGCTGTGTGACGCCACAGCACTCTAACGAGGGTGATAAAGTAAGACTCTGTCTCTACCAAAAAAAAAAGTTTCATAGTTTTACATTTAAATCTATGGTCTTCCTTAAGTTGCTTTTTCTATTAGGTGTGAGGTTTACATTAAAGAGGGTGTGTGCATGTGTCTTGTTTTCTCTAAGGATGTTCAATTGCTCTTAGATGTGGGCTTTCTGTTTTGTTCCATTGGTTAATGTATTTATTCATCTGCCCCAACTGTGTTTTGTTGTATTTTGTTTGTTTGAGACAGAGTCTCACTTTGTCACCCTTGGTAGAGGCCCTGGCATCATAGCTCACACCAACCTCAAACTCTTGGGCTCAAGTGACTTTTTTGCCTCAGCCTCCCCAATAGCTGGAACTGTACAGGCACCCACCACAACACATGGCTTTTTTTTTTTTTTCTGGCTTGAATATTTATTATTTTTATGTACAGAAAACTCAACAGTGTACGTTTAGCCCAGTTTAGTGGCAAGTTCTTTAGCCTTTGCCTTTTCCAGCTTGGCATTGCAAGCCACAGACTTCGGACCTAGGATGTTGCCTCCCCAGTGACAGCAGATCTCATCATATCTGTCATTGTAATTGGTCCTGATGGCTTCCACCAGCTTAGCTAGAGCTCCTTTGTCTCCCGAGTTAACCTGCCTGAAGGCCACAGTGGTGCAAGTCTTCCTGTGGATGAGCTGCGCCAGCCTAGCCTTCCTCTTAATGATGCAGTAAGGGACCCCAATCTTCCGACATAGGACAGGCAGGAAGACAATCAGCTCAATGGGATCCACATCATGTGCAATCACCACCAGCTGAGCCTTCTCGTTTTCCACCAACGTGGTGACAGTGTTAACCCCTGCTCTAGGACAGGTGGTCTCTTAGTGGGGATATCCCCTTTGCCCGCAGCTTTCTTCTCAGCCAGGGCCAATAGTCGCTGCTTCTTCTCTTGCTTTGTCTCTGGTCTGTACTTGAGGGCCAGCTTAAGCAGCTGAGTAGCTGTTTGGCGGTCCAAGGCCTGGGTGAACTGATTAATGGCGGGAGGTACCTTCAGCCCTTGTAGAGGATGGCTCTTTGTTGCTGCAACCGGATGTAGCGGGGCCATTTGACAAAGCGGGTGAGGTCCTTCTTGGGCTGGATGTCCTGCCCAATGCCTAAGTTCTTCAGTCTTTTCTCAAACAGAGGATTCACTACCTTCTTGGCCTCTTGCTTCTTCACCACGGCAGGGACCGTGGCCACCTTTTTCCCCTTGGCCTTCTTTCCTTTCGGCATTTTGAGCCGCTGGAGCAGAACACCTGTCTATTTTTAAAGACATGGGTCTCGCTCTGGCTCATCCTGTAGTCACAGCTACTCGGGAGGCTGAGGCAAGAGAATCGTCTAAGCCCGGGAACTAGAGGTTGCTGTGAGCTGTGTAACACCACAGCACTCCACGGAGGGTGATAAAGTGAGACTCTATCTCTATAAAAAATAAAAGAAAATGACTGCATGTGGCTAGCTGAGTAATTCTCATTCATTCTAATTTGGAGAATTTAGGATCATGTGAAAAGCCAAAACGAGTTAAATCAGTCAAGTTGGATGACTACAGAGTATGATAACTTAGACATGTTAAACACCTGGTAAGCAAAAGGCTCATCTATAAAGACTAGTTTTAATTCAGTGGTCTTTGAGGTATAATAAATTCAGTAACATTACATTATACATATAGTACATGAACAACACTTTTAAAAAGTGTATTCGTGACTAGACTGTAAAATTATTTCATTATAAGTTTTCAGAATGCTGTTATTTCCTCCTACTGAAATTACTGACTATGCCAGTGCATTAATTAGGACTTAGAGAAATGAAATAAAGTACATTGTAAATTTGCAGAACAAAGTAGACATGTTTGTGGTGGTCAGTGTGTCATACAGTGAAAAGTACTATGAAATAAGTAGGGGCTATTAAATGTGTTCTGTATTGTACAGTATTCCTTCATAGGTAGTGTTGCCCCAGAGGCAGTGATGTTCCTTATTAGGATATATAGAACCTGGGCTGGTTTCGCAAATAACTATATTTGCACTTGCCTTTGATAATAAGTAGGAGAGTTTAAAGTTCAAAGTAGACTGTACTAGGCATAGAGCCCAAGTAAAAGAATATATAGGTTTTTGGTATGGTGTATGGGCAGCTAGCTAACTGTAATTGGAAAGAATATAGCATAGTAAGGGGTTGTATTCTATCTATAGTGATATCTTTGAAACAACCCCATGGCTAGAACAGTGAATCTAGAGGGGAAAATAGATGTGACAAGCGGTTAATGGAGAGAGGGAAGGGGGCAGGTGTGAAGCAGACTGCTCTTGACGTGATTTTCTAGAAGTGGTATATTGGTAGAGCATGAAGTAAATAATTAAGGTGAAACTGTTGAAAAAACAAAAATGGAAAAGACAAACATACCACTTCTTGTACTGTATTGTGTGAGCCCTTATTTTGTTCTAGGTGTAGAGTTTTAGACTTCGGCTAAACAAGTTAAATAAAGGATATAAGTTGAACTCTTAATATTATTGCTATTAGAGGATCAGACACAGTGGGCTTGCTATGCGTGCATTAAGGGAGAACACCGAAATGTTTAGGTTTTGAAGTCTGCAGGAAAGGCCTATTATTCATAAAACTAAAGGGTTCTGGGCTACTTGGAAAATATAGCATGTTTCGTTGGCTTATTTCCAATTTTCATTCGCTGCTGGACTTGTAGGTTAAAGGTAATTTGAAGGAACAGCTTTTGAGTCTGTGTAAGAGAGTCTGCCACATGACTCTGAATGGAGTGGTGTTGTATCGAATTCTAATTTTACCTAATCTCAAAGTACTCTCAGGTGTTTTTAGGATGCTCCTTTGGGTCATTCTTCATCCAAGTAGACTTTGACAACTTCCTTGTTACTACTTTTCCCTCTTAATTTTATTGAGATACTATTGACAAACCATAAAATTCATCTCAACCATTTAAAAGTTTTACAGTTTACTTCACTGTATTGAAAATTATGTAGTGGTGACCATAATCTAATTTTAGAATGTTCTATCACCTTAAAAATAAACTCTTTACTCATTAGCAGTTATTTCCCATACTACCAGATCCATTCACTAATCTACTTTCTGTGTCTTAATTTGCCTATTATTAGTGGTCTTTTTTTGTTGTTGTTCGTTTGTTTGTTTGCTAGGCCTGGCTGGGTTCAAACATGCCATCCCTGGTGCTTGGGGCCCACACTCTAACCATAGAGCTACAAAGTGCCCAACCTGTGGGTGGTCCTTTAAATGTAATCTTAATTATCTTAATTGTGTGTCTTGTAACTGGCTTTATGCGCTTAATAACGTTTTGGTCTTTCATTCCTTTCAGAGATTTATATTATGGATAATACACTTTTCATTCATTTAATGGGTTTAATGGTTTTAACATCTTGAACAATGCTCATACACAAGCTTTTGTGTGATCTTTGGTTGTTTGTTTGTTTTGGAGACAGTCTCAAGCTGTTGCCCGGGGTATAATGCAGTGGATAGAGTGCTTGGTTTCATAGCTCACAGCAGCCTCAATCTTTGGGCTTAAGCAATTCTCTTGTCTCAGCTGCCAACTTTTTTTTTTTTTTTTTAAGAGACAGAGTCTTACTTTATCACCCTCAGTAGAGTGCCCTGGCGTCACAGGTCACAGCAACCTCCAACCTTGGGCTCAAGTGATTCTCTTGCCTCAGCCTCCCGTGCAGCTGGGACTATAGGCACCTGCCACAACACCCAGCTATTTTTTTTGTTGCAGTTTGTCCAGGGCTGAGTTTGAACCCACTACCCTCAGTATTATACGGGCATCACCCCAACTATTTTCTATGTTGTTGTAGTTGTTCTTGTTATTCACCTGGCCTGGTCTGGCTACATCCCGATAGTCTCAGTGTATGTGGCTGGCGCCCTACTTACCGAGCTACTGCAGCTGCGCCCATATGTTTTCAGGTTTTGAGGGTATATACCTAGGAGAATTACTTTGGCTGTACAGTAATGACATATTTAAACTTACAAGGAATTGCCAAATTGTTTTTCAAAGTAGTTGTACCATTTTAAAATCCTATCAACAATGCCCAAAGGTTCCAATTTGTCCATGTACTCACATTTTATTGCCTTTGTTCTTTTTTTTGAGACACTTTGTTGCCCTCCATAGAGTACGGTGGCATCATAGCTCACAGCAACTCTGTCCTCTAGTGATTTTCTTGCCTCAGCCACCTAAGTAGCTGGGACTACAGGAATGTGTCGCCATGCCTATCTAGTTTTTTTATAGTTTTAGTAGAGAGGGGGGATCTCATTCTTGCTCAGGCTAATCTCTTAACTCCTCCTGAGCTCAAGCAATCCTCCTGCCTTGGCCTCCCAAGAGTACTAGTATTATAGGAAAGAGTCACCATGCCCAGCCAAGAACACACTTTGATAGCATCCTAAGATTTGTAATCCAAGGAAAAAGAATCAAAGGACACAGTATAATTTCACTTGTTTAGGCAGCAGAACTTCTTTTCCAAGAGACAGACTACTTTAGTCACAAATGTCCTATTACTGTGATACTAGAGTTCAGTAAGAAAGGACGAGTTTGTGGTATACAAAAAGTAAAATAGCAGAAGTTTAATTATAGAAATTTGTCATTTCCTTAGAGCTGCATGAGATGATGCAAGTTAAAAGTCCAGTTCACATCCATTATATGTACAATACCTGATTTTCTTTTTCCTTCAAGACAGTCTTCCTTTGTCTCCATCAATAGAATGCTGTGGTGTCATAGCTCATAGCAGTCTTAAACTCTTGGGTTCAAGTGATTCTCTTGCCTCAGCCTTCGAAGTAGCTGGGACTACAGGTATCTGACACAATACCTGTTTTTTTGTTTGTTTTCTTTTTAATTGTTGGGGATTTATTGTGGGTACAAGAAACCAGGTTGCACTGATCGCATTTGTTAGGTAAAGTCCCTCTTACAATCGTGTTTTGCCCCCAAAAGGTGTGGCACACACCAATACCTCACCCCCCCTCGCTCCTTCCCTCTCTCTGCTCTTCCTTTCCCCACCCCTCATTCTCTCTCTGCTCTCCCCTTCCCTCACGCCCACCATGTCATTAATTGTCCTCATACCAAAATTGAGTACATGGGATTCATGCTTCTCCATTCTTGTGATGCTTTACTAAGAATAATGTGTTCCACTTCCATCCAGGTTAATACAAAGACTCTCTCTCTCTCTTTTTTTTTTTTTTTTTGTGGAGACAGTCTCACTTTATTACCCTCGGTAAAGTGCCGTGGCGTCACAAAGCTTACAGCAATCTCTAACTCCTGGGCTTAGGCGATTCTCTTGCCTCAGCCTCCCAATTAGCTGGGGCCACAGTGCCTGACTATTTTTCTGTTTTGCAGTTCGGCTGAGGCCCGGTTTGAACCTTCCACCTTTGGTATATGGGGCCAGTGCCCTACCTGATGAGCCACAGGCGCCGCCTGGCTCTCTCTTAAAATAAGAGATAGAGTCTTAATTTATCACCCTCGAGAGAGCGCTGTGGCATCACGGCAAAATCCAGTTCTATGGGCTAAGGCAATTCTCTTGCCTCAGCCTCCCAGGTAGCTGGGACTACAGGTGCCTGCCACAATGCCCAGCTATTTTGTTGTTGTTGTTGTTATAGTTTGGTTGGGGCTGGGTTTGAACCCATCACCCTCGGGATATGGGGCAGCGCCCTACTCACTGAGCCACAGGTGTTGCCCTTTTTTATTTTTTGCTGATTTGGGCCGGGGCCAGGTTTGAATATGCCACTTCCAGGATATGGAGCCAGCGCCCTAATGCTTTGAGCCATAGGCACTGCCCGGCACCCCCCTTTTTAATTTAATTTAATTAATTTATTTTTTTTACGGATGGGGTCTTGGTCTTGCTCACGTTGGCCTCAAATCTGTGAGCTCAGGCTCCATGAACCCTGGCCTCCCAGAGTGCTAGGATTACAGGCATGAGCCATTACTCCTGGTCACTATATCTGATATTGATTATTTATTTATTTTTGAGACAGAGCCTCAAGCCATCACCCTGGATAGAGTGCTGTGCTATCACACCTCACAGCAACCTCCAATTCCTGGGCTCAAGCGAGTCTCTTGCCTCCACCTCCCAAGTAGCTGGGACTACAGGCACCTGCCACAAAGCCCAGCCATTTTTTTGATTGTAGCCATCATTGTTGTTTGTCGGGCCCCAGGCTGGATTCAAACCCGCCAGCTCAGGTGTACATGGCTGGCGCCTTAGCCCATTGAGCCACAGACGCCGAGCCTTATTTTTTAATAAATACCATGGAAGGTATTCAGGTTCTTCAGATAGGTTATGCTATATTTAGGTAGTACGCTATATTTGGTCCTCATTAGCTCCCCTTGAATGGCACACTTCTCTTTTTGGACATGTTATTTAAAACTTTCGGGGACTGGGCACAGTGAATCATATCTATAATCTAGCACTGTGGGAGGCTGAGGCAGGAGGATCACTTGAGCTTGGGATTTCCAGACCAGCCTGAGCAAGAGTAAGACCCCTGTCTGAACTACAGACAGGAAGATTAGCTGGCCATTGTGGCAGGCACCTGTTGTCCCAACTACATGGGAGACCGGCAAGAGGACCAGTTGAGCCCAGAAGTTTGAATTTGCTGTGATGATGTCAGATCTGTAGAGTGATACTCTGTCTCATATAAATAAGAAAATAATTTTTTTTTGTCAACAAAGTTTTAGCAAGCAGTTTCAAGGATTTATAGCCATCCTAAAGCCTGGACATACTTGCTTGTAACATCTATCTCTTTTTAAAGGGAATTGGAAACAAGCATGAAGAAAGTTGTTCTTGAAGTTTTTCTTTTGTGGATCAAAAATAGTCGAAGTGATTAAAACCTAACAACTTGATTGCAATTATAATGAGCTGCATGTTTAAACTGAATTTGGTGAAACCAACATTGTATGGAGGAGGGAGTGATTTTATGATTCAGGAAAGCCAAATTTTATTTATTTATTTATTTATTTATTTTGTAGAGAAACAGAGTCTCACTTTATCATCCTCGGTAGAGTGCTGTGGCGTCACACAGCTCACAGCAACCTCCAACTCCTGGGGTTAGGCGATTCTCTTGCCTCAGTCTCCCAAGTAGCTGGGACTACAGGCGCCCGCCACAGTGCCTGACTGTTTTTCTGTTTTTGCGGTTTGGCCGAGGCCAGGTTTGAACCTGCCACCTTCAGTATATGGGGCTTGGCACCCTACTAGATGAACCAGAGGCGCCGCCCTTTT